>JABJVR010049428.1:0-21968 GCA_025773905.1 Chitala chitala | reverse complement strand
CCCCCACCACACACCCACCCCCCCAACATGTAACACGTCCATGTGACGTTTCAGTGGAACGTCTTGAGATGAACAAGACTCGTAACAGATAACAGAGCACAATTTTTTTTTTTTTTTTTCTCTTCTCCCCCCAGTCCAGATTGAAGTGCCAGATTACAAAAATGGCCGTTACCCAAGAAGAGCAGCGGCTCCACGTAGCAGACAAAGTGGGGTACCTTTACGTTTTTGACATTGGCGCGTACGCACTCAGGCCAGACCAAAAAGACGAGGCCCCGAAACGTGAGTTGCAGTAGGACGGCCTCTCAGAAACGAGTCATCGCGTACCGTGTAATGCGCTTTGGAGCGCGTGGGAGCGCTGACAGAATTTGTTTCTCTTGATTGCATAGCTGTCAACTACTGGCGCGCACACATCGGCACCGTCACCGGGTAAATGGCTCGATCTTTATCTCATTCTGAGGCAAGGGCGTACATTTGGTTTCGACGTTGGTAAGAACCAGATCAGCCCCCATCCATCTTACCGTGAAAAAGTTTGGCGATCACTAAAAACATCCATAGGGACAATTCTGTACTCACACACTATTGATAGGGTCATGTCCCTACCATACATACCCAAACCTATGCCCTTGTTCTGGGGTGCCAGACATATTTCTGTTCTTCTGTTCCACTCACATCATTCATTAACAAACTTGATACAGGACACCCAGTGTTTAGCCATTATGAACACTGCGCCCACCCCAAGGAAAGGGCTCTCTCCTTGGCAGTGGAGCTGCGGTACTGTTCTGGGATCTGCTGGCCAGTGCTCACTCCACACTTTCCTGTTTCAAGTCTGCAGGTGATCAAACAGGAGCAAGTGCTCCTGACGTCCTCCGTCGACTGCACCGTGCGTCTGTGGAGCATCCATGGGGAGTTCATAGGTACGTGTTGAACTGAGCCACACCTGCTTGCACTGAAACATGGGACACCACCAACAGGTTAATAGTGCCATGTTATCTCATAAGGCATTCTTTGAAAGAGATTCTAGGAAGGTACAAACAAGAAAGTCTTAAATTACAGATTTTCCCATCGGCTGTGTGTGTGTAATTCTAAAAATTATATATTGATGTCTTATGCACGAACTTTTAAAATAATTTAAAAAGTAATACTGAGGTAGTTTCACATTATTTCAGGTGACACTCAAAGCCTGGTCCTGTGGTAAATTTGTTAGTCTCACAGATATGTTCCAGCAGTACAGAAACAGCACTGTCAGTTAGCAGTAATTTGAATTGTGTATAGTTACAAAGCAAAGGTTTGGCAAAGGTCTGTAAAGTTAATTTCTCCTGACTCCCCACAGGGAGATATTTGATGTTTCCATACTGAGCTGTACACAGCAGGTGAGAATTGCATCTGTAAGAGAGGGGTTAAAAAAACTGGGGACAGTTTTAAAAGTTTTCATGCAGGGATTAGCTGAAACTGTCAGGGTAACTAATACATTTTTCTCTTTTTTCCCCCTCTAAGTGCAATATCATATTATGTTTCGTTCCCTGCAGTTCATTTTTACATTTCTTCAGGTTGGAAATATGTAATAGCAGTTAGATTGCAATTATGACTTCTGCTTCAACATATCAGTCCCTTTAGTGATATTTTATATTTGTGTACGGCTTTGGAATTCTATAAACATCTCACCAATTGAGTATTATTTCTTTTCCAAATACAGTGTCTAAAGTCTGCATGAATAACATGGGCGCGGGCATGCGCGTGCACACACACACACACACACACACACACACACACACACACACGCACGCACGCACACGCACGCACACATAAAATATCTTTTGTGTGAATTCATGAATATATGTCACCATTATTGGAAAAGTGGCTGAAGGCAATGAAGGATAGTGATAACACAATTATAATAATTAACTTTTGTCTTAGACGCATCTATGGCAAGTGAAAACCAGTAACAGAAGAAAATTTCTGAGACACACGCATAGTATTAGAGTGTAGGGCAGTGCCCGTTTCCTGGACATCTCTTTGCCGTCTCCTGTGTTACTGGTGCTGCGTTTGCTCTGTTGTGTGCAGCTTAACAGCTAAGTAAAAAGGCTGTGATTCAGTGGACTGACAAAATGTACAACACCTCTTAAAGACTAGCCTGCCATCAAGTGAGAGCGGACCATGTATCAGAAAATGAACTGAAGATGTCCATGGTCTTGAAAATAACAATGAGAAACACGGCCTGTAAAATATTACACAGTACATCCAAACTGTCTAGTTTGCACCCCTAATGAATAACCAGCAGAATGACTAAGCTGTAATTATTTACGAATTTCAATGCTGTATTCCATTTGTTTAATATTCTTGTGTTATAATTGCCTTAGTGGAACAAAGACCTTTCATTGAAATTGCATTTATGCCAAGATGCATAATTTTAATGAGCATTTTGTATGCTATCATTGAAATTCAAAAATTAATTTGCTTATTACACTTATTCCTGTAAACACGTTTCACTTAATTGGATGTATTCTTCAATTTCCATTTATGAGAAGTCAACTCAGGAAGGTGATGTAACAGCTGTGTTTGGTGACTTTATATCCTAGGGACGTTCGGCCAGGCTGAAAGCTGGAGCATCCACACGCCGTCATCGTGGAAACATCCTGCGGTCCCTTATGAGATTCTCGTTGACCCCCTGAGTATGCCCAGCAACTGCACGGAGGAAGGAGAAAGCAGAGACTCGGAGGCGGTCGCCACGGACACAAGAGAGGATTCCAAGGAAGCGGATGACACAAATGTCAGTGCCACAGGTCACTTGTATCTGTACTCTGGTCTGTTTGAATGGTTTTGCTTTTCTTCTACACGCCACTAAGCATTTTCTGCCTCGCTTTAAAATGCAGCTCCGGCCAGATTCCCAGAGCAAGCCACGGTCCCCCCTGCTAAACGCAACGGACAGAGACACTGCAGAACAGCTTAATGAGCTGTGTTACCCCGCGGAGCCTGGGAAACGGTGAGTGTAACAGTCCCCGTTCTGACCGAGGTTTCTTGTGTGTGAGAGTACAGCGGGGCAGCCAACCGAGCTCGCCTTTGCTTTCTTTCAGCCTCAGACATGAAATATTTAGGCACCGCAACACGTTGCCCAACCACAGCGGCCCGAAAGACTACCACACTCTGAAGTGTTTCGAAATTGCCGAAACCCCAACCGTCTGGACAAAGCCAGAGTTTTCTCTTGGCGGCATCGATCACTTTGCGTCCATGTTTGCGGAGGATCATGCCAGCGAGTCTCAGTGAAGCACTCGGTCTAAACATGTTCACCTGTAAGTTCAGACACCAACCGCAAGCAACGCAGTCAAGGTGATAATCGGATGAAGTTTTGCCCAGAGATTTCATTTCATTTATCAGGCTTTGAGCCAGTTGAAAAAGTTAATATTTTTAATTTAACCTCTTCTTTATTGGAGTGCAATACATACACAATATAATCCAGAGGAACATGTACAACCAGCTATATATAACAACACGCGATATACGTCATGTGTTGGAACTGGACAGCACAACACGCTATTCCACATCACGTGAAATGTATCGCTTCATACTTGTTATTCCTTAGGGTGCAATTATACAAAAATAAATACTGAAATAAATGAAGCATTTTGCAAGGCTATCCAGTATCAAACACAAAGTGCATTGAAATAAATAGTCTGCAAAACTGATTGCTCTCAATCTCTCACAGTGTATCATATCAGTACAGAGTGGTGAAAAAGAACCGTTCTGAAATGAGTACATGTAAACAGAAACAACTTACACTAATAACCATTTTGCTTGGCGATAACCTTTGATGTTTCGGATACTTTGCACAATACAACATCCGTGAGCATACCCGATGTCAGTCAAGCTCCATGCTGAGGTTAGACCTCTTACCATTTAGCGTGATCTCTTTGTACTTTTGTGTAATGTCCTCCGCTTTTTTTGTAGTAAATATTCTGTTTGTGTGAATGGTCTGTTCCGCTGGAGAGTCCCCCTCTGGGTTCAGCTGTGTGACGTCTTCCACTCGGGCTTCCACTCTAGATGTCTTGTGCGTGGAATCTTTCACTGGGGACTCCACCCTGGGCTTTGGCTTGGAGACCACAAGCTCACACACCCTCTCCAGCTCCTGTGCCAAAGGCATCAACCATGCAGCCAGTGCAACCCAATTCACCGGGACTATTTAACTGCCGTTGATGTTTCCAATAATGCTGTTTTAATCACATCTGCACCAGAGCTCGCCACTGTGGCCAGAGCTTACCTGAAGCTTGGCGTGGATCTCGGTGTTCCGAACTACAGGGTCTTCATCTTGCCGCAGTCTATCCTGAGCGCTTCTCATGTTGGCCATCCATTCCTGGGTGTCCTTCACACACTTTCGCATCTTCTCCATATCCGGTGCGTCAATGTGTGTGTATTTGTCATCCTGGTTTAACAGAAAGCACGTAACTATGTCAAAGACAGTAACAACCACATTGGAAAACAGCCAATGTTTAAACTGTTCTTTAACACACTTTACATCGATTTCTGATGGGAGGACAGGATGGAGGGTGGGGTTGAATTACAATGAAAAATACTCAAATGAACTAGAATTGTTATTAATGTACCATAATTTCCAGACTATATAAGCCCCACCCACTGAATTTTAAAAAAATATTTATTTTGAACATAAATACGCCGCACATGTCTATAAGCCACAGGTTTTTTTTTTTTTTTCTTTTTTCGCGGAAAACTTTTTCCTCGTAGTCGGGAGGGAGCTGCTGACACAAAGTCGTCCGTGCCCTGATGGACAGGCCTTTACGTCTCATAAATCTGAGACACCACGATGGTCCACCTCTAAAATCCTCAAACTTCATTGCGGGGGCGATTGTTTTGGCTTTCAGTCAGATCTGTACAGTTGAAGCACCTCGGCCGTCTGCTCTCTGTGCATTGACCTAGTCTTCAAGCTCATTTTCTAGTTTGGGCCATCTGCTTTTCTTCCCTCTGAAAGCTTTTGTTGTCTTGAACTTGAAAGCTGCGTCATATGCATTTCTCCGTGTCTTTGCCATGATGAGGGCGTGTGCATGACAAAATGACTACCTTAATCAGAATGATTCAGTGGGAGCGCGCTCGATTTAATGTAAAGAGTTTCATTGGTTCACCTTAACCCGTTCGGCAATTTCATTGGTCTAATGTTACGGGGCTCAGTTTTTTGGCGGCATGAAGCTTGTGAAACCGGGAAAAACCGGGAAAAATCCATAAATTAGCTGCTTCATTGTTTAAGCTGCAAGGTTCAAAGCGTGGAAAAAAAAAAGTAGCGCCTTATAGTCCGGAAATTACGGTAAATTAAATATTTTTATGCACAAACATCCATTTATGCATACATGTTAAGTTAGATAAATTGACTGGCACAGCAGACTTTTCTGTGGGCGCCTATATACAAATTTAGACACGTTTAACAATAGCAGTGCTTGTCTGGGTCGGTTTAAGTTAGGCTGGAGTTTTTTTTTTTTTTTTTTTTTTTTTCCTTGTCTGACAATTTATGGAGTCTGAGTTGTGTAAGATTTGATTATCATTAAGATTGCATTGAATGTTTCATTTTTGATACTCATTCAATGTTTGTGAGAAGTCTGCCAGTGAGTAATTACTATGTGCGGAATATTATATCATTACTGCAGCACACTAGAACTACTTGTTCAAGCTCCTTAATGACTCCATCCGAGTCTGTGATGGCCTGTTACAGCATGACTGAATGTGCAGCATTAGAAGTGCAAGCAAGGGGGCCATGGTCATGTGACCAGCTTTTAGCCAATTATATTTAAAAAATAGCCTAACTCTGTTAATCAATTATGGGAGACAATAACACAACAGCCATCAGTGAGGGATGGAGGACTAATAGAGCATCAATCAAACGCATTGCAGGCAATGTTCCAGCTCTCGTAGGTAACAAACAAACATAAATAATGCACAGTGCAATACGGTTGCAAAAATATATATATTTTATAAAAATAAATAAATAAAAAACTGGAATGAGGAAATGCGACCACACAGCATTACCCCGTTCTGGTAATCCTCTGTAATTTTCAGATAGGTCTCAGTTTTGGCTGTGAGCTCCTCAAACAGTTTAGGTCTCCGCTCCGCTTCCTCGTATCGCTTCTGAACAGGCACGCCCAGTTTCTACGGCAACAACAATCTGCCTTACTGCATGCGCCTGGCTCTTGCCAGGAGCAATCAATTACCAAGCAGTGAGGAGCGTGTAACCTGGAGGACACGCCGAAAGTCGCCGGTTACCTGGTAGCGGCTCACCGAGACCGTGCAGGGTAACGTAAAACAGTGATGCCGACACAATACGCAAAACCGACAGTGAAACTGCAACTGCATCACGAGCCACTATTGACGTTAACAGGTGTGTGTGCGTGTGCGTGTGTGTGTGCGTGTGTTAATAAGATTCAACTGCTTACCTGAATTTCAGCAAGCTTGTCCAAGTACACCTGTTTCTCCTGCTCTTCTCCTTCATTGTACAGCCAGTTCTCTGTCGTGATTAAAAGCTCGCAGAATTTGCCTTGGTCCTGAAAAACGGAAGCATCAGCAACCTATAATCACTCCGCTATTTTTCGTTAAAAAGGCTGAGAAACAGAAGTAGTGAAGTGGCACTGCACTGGTCAATGTAGGATAAAAATCTCATGATGTTCACACTTTGGGTAAACTAGCAAGACCTCAGAATTAGGTGGGGTCAGAACACATCATGTTGTGGCATTGTTGGCTACAAAGAAGGTGGCATTAAACGTCTTCTCAGAAAGCACAAGTTCCCTTCTAAAAGCAATATGGATGCTCTGTTCAAGCATAGAGTAACATGTCCTTGTTCTAATTACTACCTTCAGGTCAGAGATGATTTAATGCAATTCTCTAATACTGTTCCCTGAAAGCCAGACTGTGGAAATATAGTGAAACAGCTGCAGAATGAGAACACAGTGTTGTAACATGTGGATTTACTGTCTGCATTCTATTTAATGGGCCCAGCCTTAGAATTCATTCTGCTCATAAAGCACTGTGTTCTACCCTGATGGCCGATGCCCATCGCACACGTTACCTGAACGTTGATGAACCGCTGATACGGGCCCTCCAGTTGGTGTCTGTAGTAGTACACGTGCTCTTCCACTGCGTTTCTAGCGCTGTTGCGCTCCTTCTCTCGCTGATCCTGCCGTATCATCTCGCTCTGAGACAAGAAACGAAAACCGCAGACAGAGTTTAACGAGTACTCACTTACAAGGCAGCCATAACGCCAACTGCTTTTTTCATCCTGCTGGGATTTAAAGAAGAGGAAAAAAAGGCAATTAACCCCCCGTACCATTTATGTTCTGCTCAAGAAAAATCATCCTCCTTTTGTTATTTGAATATACGACATCTTAGTCACGAGTTCAAAAACGGCGATTATGCAGATACATTTTCAGCATAATTATTGCTGGGTTACTAAGTACAGCTTTATCATCTGGAAGTACAATTTTAAATGTCCTGCTGTGTCTGCTCTCTTCTTGGCTGCCCTTTTCTTTCATTAAACTATACTTATGGACAAGCGGACCAGCTGACCCAGTGCCCGTGACACGCTCGCGCCCGGCGATCCCTTCACGACGTGGCGTTACCTCCAGCTCCGCATATGTGTTGAGGAGCTCCCTTCCAAACTGCTGGACCAGCTTGGCCTCCACAGGCAGCCTGACGTATGTCGTCTTCATCTTGGCCTTCTTTGCCTCCGGGGGCTGGTGAGCCTTCCACTCGCCGTTCAGCTGCGGGGAACCAACAGGGAGGCGCCGTGTTTGAAAGTTGCGTTTCGAAAACGGGTGCCTTGCGCCGTAGAGGCGTCGAGCGCGCTTGTGGCATGCCGTGGCAACAGCGAGCATGCGACACAAGTCACCCCACGGAAAAGAGCGTTTACGCAGGACGACACGTGCGCTCACGGGTGTCTTTATGGAGGTTCCACTAGTTGCACATGAGCTCACTTACACTCTGAGGACTGCCTTGGTTGTGCTCTCTTGCCGCAGGAGGAGACTGTGGTGCTGTCTGGTTTTCTATATCTACAGTTGACTGGGATTCACCTTCACTTTTCTCTTGTATCTTGTCCTGGAAGCAAAGTTCCAGGACAAGGGCATTTTATAAATGTTTTTTTTTTTTTGACACGACATTCTTTTATGGGTGACTTGGTGCAATTATGTTTGTCATACATTTATGTTAACTTATTTACACCTGTACGTAGCAATGGGAACACCTGCAGTGCTCGATCCAACCCCCACCAGGTCCGGATTCAGAGGCTCACCACTGTCTCTTTAACAAGTAGCTCACATGCAGCGTCTCAGTTCAGCCAGCGGCCAACCCTACCACACAGATCCCATCTCTATTGTGCTGTTGAGATGTACCAAAAATAAATGGACCCTATTCAAATGTAAATGGAAAATATTATCCCTGAGCTCTCATACTGAGCAAAAAGTCTGCAAACGAGGCATTTTCCCTTCCTCAACTGTGAAGTCAGCATTACTGAAATCGCCAAAGCAAGAGAGTGCTACAGCACAGACATCTCTTTACAGAAGACACTCTCTACCACTCCGTTCTCACCAGTTCTTTTTCTAAAACATTTCAGCTCTTGAGTGCTGTTTGACAAAAGAGCACGGGCCGGTGTAGGGTTATATTTAATGATTTGTAATGGAACTCCATACCTGGGCGTCAAGCTCATCTATAGCCTCCTGTACAAGGGCCTCCTCCTCCAGGGTGTCGGCAGGAGCACAGCGCTTGTGGTCCTCCCTCACTCTCTGCACGAGCGCAGCAGAAGGAACGCTCGCGATTCCGTTTGCGTCGATCCACGCTTTCACTTTCACTTTTGACGGCTCCCCATCATCCTGGGAACACACGTTCCGGACTGCGAACTCACCTGAAGGGACAGTACACATTTTTAAAAGTCTACCTGTGTTTAGGGCTAACAAACAAGATGCCCATTTTCAGCATTTTTATTGAAAAAGCGCCAAGGTTGAAGCTATAAAATGAATGGCCACAGGAGCGGTGCTTACCAATTTTCACCTGAGGGTACGGCAGTGAGGATGGGTCTGAATAAAAGATTTCAAGAGAAAAAGGATTCTTCCTGTAGAACGTGATGATTTTCGAGAACGGAGTTGCGTGATTTTTGCCAAATATTTCATGACATCTGGGGAGGGGAAAAAAAAAATTACTGCATGTCCATCAGAGGGTTCTACGTGTTTAAACGCACAGAAAAGGCACTAGAAACTCACCCTGGAGGCTCATCTCCTTCTGTGTTCCAGGAGAGGGACATTGGGAAAGGTGTCACATCTGTGATGGCAAACTCGCGTACTTTAAATGCCGGAGAAAGAATGGCACACTGGACGAAGTAGAAACATTCAGTAAGTGTCGCTTTCCTTTAACAGTAACGGCTGCTTTTCAGTCCGATCTACGGTTTTCCAAGAGCAGAACTCACTTGCAGAGCGCAGCCCCTGGCAACTGCTTCATCCGCGTTCAGGGTCGTGCTGACGTCCTTTCCGAAAAACTTGACTACCTTTGCCCTGACCGCGGGGATGCGGGTGGCCCCCCCCACAACCTCCACAGCGCCAACATTCTGGACCTGCAGCTGGGCCTGCTCCATCACAGCCACCAGGGGAATGGTCACGCGTTCGATAAGATCCGCGCACAGCTCCTCAAAATGCGCCCTGCGGGAGAGCGGCCGAGGATGCCCGTCAAATCAGCTGCGGCGGTAACTACATTGAAATGTGTGGGAGCACTCTGCTCGATGGAACAACCTCTATGACCAAATCAAAACACGGAGCAGGTATATGACCGCAGGACACAGAATCAGATTTAACCCAACCGGCTTTCCTAATATGCACATCAGTGCAAAAATGTTTACACAACGTGGAAAAATGCCCTGGAAAGAGTGTGAGAGGATTTAATTGTTTTGACCTTCACTTTTCCTGGCAGGCATTAAAGGCTAGACATTTTAGTTACAGCACTTTTCATGCTGGCTACATTAGAGAGCTTCTATCAGCTGTCTGCTACTCATATTAAGATTTAATGACGTTAATATGCCACACAGGCCTTTACAAGGACAGTGTCCGTTTACTCAGGTACTAGTTATGGCAAAAACAAAATACACAATTCCATTAGTTCAGCATCCACTTCAGGTGTCATCTGGTATTTTAACACATTAGACAAAATTGTTTTGTCTTAAGGGACGTTTAATCTTATCAGGGCTTAAAATACGAATTCATACATTGGTAATGACTAAAAATATCTCAAATTAGACCTTAGAAAGCATTATCTGAGTGAAATGTAGGCTATATAAGTCTAAAAACTGCAAAACATGACATGTGAATGACCTCATTTTACTGCAGGTTACAACGTTACGATTTGTATGGATATGCAGGCCACAAGAGCTACTGGCAGAACCTTGTAGAACGCACTGCCATGTTTTGGAACTTTAAAGTATGAGGCGTGTGACACCTGTTCATCTTGCTCGACACGTCCTTGTCGTCCATGAGGCACTCGATGTTGAGCGGAATGTCCGTCGAGTTGCTGCTCAGCAGTTTCTTGAGCCTCTCGCACTCCTGCTGGAGCCGCAGCAGGGCTCGAACCCGTGACTTCACGTCCAGCTTGTATTTCAATTTGAACTCTGTGCAGAAGTGTTCCACCAGCCTCTGGTCAAAGTCCCGCCCGCCCAGCTCGGGGTCAAAAGCAGTGGCCAGCACCTGTGGGAGAAAGATGACCCCCGTTGTGCCTGTTTTACCCAACGCCTCACGACAAGTGTATAGAAACTTTCAATGGGGTGGGGGAGATACACAATGTGACACACACGCACACTCTCACTCTCTCTCTCTCTCTCTCTCCCTGTCCCCTGCATGAAAGCTGTTTACCTTCAACTTCCCCTTGTTAAACGCGCAGGCAGACACTTGAAATGCTGAATGTCCCATGTCAACAAAAACCACAATTCTGGGCTTTTCTTCTGGGGATGGGAGGTCTTCTTTGTATATCCCATAATTTAAGGCAACTGGATAAGAAAAGTGAGAATATACAAGGCTCAAACAAAGAGGCGTAAAAATAAAAGCATTATTACAATTGTGTCATAAGCAAGCATTCTTTACAGCTCCCGTACCTGCTGTGGTGTCATTTAGGAGCCTCAGGCAGTTCAAGCCAGCAATATGAACTGCATCCAGCACAGATCTGCGTTCTGCATTGGTGAAGAAGCTGGGGATCTGCACGCGATAGTCCATTTGTACGCCAAAAACAGAGACCTCGTTCAGCCGCGGTTCCCAAGGTTATTTAAAGGCAAAAGCACAAATTTGCTGCTCTATCAATGTTAATTGATCTTCCCCGTCATGTTAGGTGAAGTCGCTACTGAAATGCTGAACTGCCTCTGCAGCACAAGCCTTTTACAGAAGGTTCCAGACACTCACTGAGATGACACAGTCCATCACGTTCTTCTGAATATGGGCTTTGGCAGTCTCCTTTAGTTTGGTAAGGAGCATGGCTGTGAGCTGCTCCATGTTGAAATGGTGCTCCTGGTCCAGGTACATGACCTGGAAAACAGGACATCTCACGGTTACATTAAGCCACATCCCAAACCTTTCACAATTTACTCCCAAATTTTTTTAACACATTGAGGGATCAAAATACACTTGTAAATATACTTGTAAATAAAAGTACCAATATGTCCTAACCTTCAATCCATGCATTCATGTAAAATTATGTAGAATTAATATGCACGTGATACACACAAAATGCTAAGAAATAACTTCACCTCATGATTTAGACTTCCAGGCAATTGTTCAAATACATGACATGTAGATGTATCAGAAAAATTGCAGTGGCCAGATGTGCTGTGAAGTGGGCTACCTCAGGGGAAGGATCTCTCAGGTAAGCGTGCCTACCTTGGCCCCAACTCTGTTATTTTTAAGGGGTACCAGCTCATAGGGGAGGTTAGCTCTCTCTGTTTGGACAACAGGGTCCTCAAATGATCTGCCTTGAAATCTTTTGAAGTTGAACACTGTATTCTTGGAGTTGGTAATCAGCTATTTAAAAATATACAGATATGTAAGTAAATAAGTGGCACGTTTTATACCCAATTCAAATTTGCTGAAAGAGTGAATCAGATGTAAAAAGACTCTGATGGATTAATTCCATAACAATTACTAAAATCTATGAGACTCAGTTATAGGAAAACTGCAATAACACCATCTAATTTAGAATAATGCATCACGGAGTGAATGATTAAAAATGACTAATCGTTTAATTCAACGAGAAATGATCCTTTGTGAAAATAACTATTGATTTTTATTTAGTATTAACAGTACTAAATAATTTGCAACTTATCCAGTCTTTACCTGATTTTTTGCTGCATTGCCAATAGTTCGGTTTTTGGAACCAAAGGACACGACACTCCTGTAATAATTAAACATAGATGATAAATTAATTCGTCATATAAAAAATGTCTTGTTTGGTGACATGTAGACATTTCATTTCCTCTTAAGTATTTGGCCCAGCGGGATAATCCTCGTGTTTGATGCGCTACACGGCAGCATTAACCCCGGTTCGAAACCCACCAGCTCCACCAGTCCTTTACGGAGGTGTCAGATGCTGGACGAAATTGCATCAAGCGAGATAGGACGAGATTAAAGTGGGGGCAACGAGCGGAGGTGTAATGTAGCTCTTGACAGCAAGGGATCAACATTTCTCAAATAAGATGCGCTCTTCCTTGTGACACTTTCAGCGCAGGTAAACCAAAATGCCATAGATAAATACTAACAATGTACTGGCTGTGGTATTCTCTACATCGTGAGTTTGCAAAAAAAAAAAAAAAGTTTTGTTCTAAAACCTTTTTGGTAGCTGATGAAAACTTATATATGCATCTGTCCGAGTGTAAAGGTACTTATGCATCAAAACTTCTATTTAGAATTTAAGAATTGTCTGTTACAGAACGGATACACGTGAAAGTATGTAACGCAACAGTGCTGAAATTGTTGGAAAGCTCGACTGACAGTGGGATAAACACAGGGACATGCCTGACAGTTTAACAACCGAGAGGGTGACAACTATACAATGTGCTCAAAATATGTCACGTAGGTTTATTCTTGCGCCCTGTGCTTTACAAGAGGCCGGGAAACACGTGGTCCACGTGAGGCACAGAATATAAAGTAATGGGCGGGACCCTACACAGCCATGATACAGATGTGCTATATACAAACTATAATACGGGTCGTCGTCGACTTACGACCTATGCGTCTTACGAATGTTCGACTGTTACGACCACAACTGTGACCGGTATGTCCGGTGGGCGTAGCAGCATACGACATTTTCGCCCAGTTCTCGGCAGCATTAGCAGTTCCGTGCGCAAAGTTCAGTGTAAACTCACTTCCTCTGTGTTCACAACTAAGGGATTATCAGAAGCTTTATCTGTACTGAATAGAGTTCTTGCACATTTTGAAGGAATGGACCCAAACATTGAACGATTTGCAAGGATTTAACTGATGGCACGATGCGTTTCGTCCGTATCGCGAAATGTATGAAGAGAGAAAGAAACAAACAGTTCAGACAAAGCTCACCTTGTTAATAAAAAACCCCAGCCGCAATTATTAAACCAATTGTACTATAGTGTGCAGTGTTTTTGCAATTATTTTGCATTATTAAACTAAATGTACTTTAGTATACTGTGCAGTGTTTGACTAAAGCCTGACGAACGCAGCCCCAGCTGACGACATCATAGATTATCATTACTGTACACAGTTTAATATATGTACGGTATTTTTTGCATAGCCCGACTTACGACAAAATCAAGTTACGACGGGTCGTAAATCAACGACGACCTGTAATGCACAATCTGATGAATACACTCAGGCTGTATACAGGTCATCTTTGAAACCTATAGTTCAATTTGTTTTGAAGCCAAAGCATCTAGTAAATGGGTGGGCCACCATTTCCTCATTTTGATATGTGAAAATATAAAGATGAAACGCTTATTACATTTACTTGGCGATATAACACACTGTCACACAACTCATGGGGTTGTCAAATGTTATATACTATAATCTAAGATTAACAAATAATGCCATGACAACGCATTTCTTATAAATTAGTTTTATAAATCATTACGAACATTATAAGAGCGAGACTATAGTTGTGTAAAGAAAAACTGTAACATATTAAGAAAAAAAAAAATAAAAATAACTACTCCGGACATATTTTTAAAAATCAGCAACTTACGATGTGCATCTGTCTGTAAACTCATTTGCGACCGTTTCAATCCCTCCGTCTTTAGCAACGGCGATGAAACAGTTCTGGTATCCAATATCAAATCCTACAACGGCCATGTTTTACCTCTGACAGTCTCAGCTAACGGGACATGCAGCTTTTACTATGTGTTATGGACAGTATGGCGTTCTGCCCTCCCAGCTTCTCTAACCATTTATACTGCCGGCTGAGAACTTTCCAGCAAATTCCCCATCCTTGCAGAATTTGGACTGATGTTTAACCAGCGGGCCTCCGCTATTTCATTTCTAGACCTTTCCGGCCTTTACGGACGTTAAAGGGAAAAATCCACGTACGCACTTTTTTTCCCGTTGTTGCTGCGGCAACGGGACGCCGGGAGTTACGCCGGCGCTACTGCGCATGCGCCCACGATGTCGCTCCCTTCCGAGTTACGCTTGTGGAAGTGACCAGTGAGAAAACTCATAAGCAAAGCGTGACCCGAATAGCTTTCGGCTCACATACATTTTGTGCAAAGTGGGAAAACCAGGGAAAAGCGGATCGAAAGAACACCGCTGTGGATGATTTCATAACCAGTATATTGTATGGTGAACGGACGCCGTACCGGCAGTGTCGTCTGGTGCGCTACTAGCCCTGGAACCTACGTAGTGTGGCTACGGTTTCCAAGCGTCCGATGGACTTTTTAAAATCGTTTACAAACGTAAGACGTGCAGAGCGACACCATAAACAATGGCAGCGTGGTAAAGACACACGCAGGGAGGAGAGTAAATGGCAAAGACCAAACAGACACATGCAGTTACGCCCCATTCTTAAACGGTCTCCTGAGCTACGACGTTGAAGTTATGAAGTGAAAGTTGCCCGAGTGCGTCCACGAGGGGGCGCGCCAGACCCACGTGTGCGGGAGGCGGACACGCGCGCTGCGCTCTCCGTCACACTGAGTGGGTTAGGGGCAGCGCTCCGCACAAAACAGACTATTTTTCTTTTTATCGGGGGATTGACACGTCGCTGGCTTTCACTATGCCATCTTGCACGGGTCCTGTCGGAAACAAAGTGGCGTTTTGTTTGGTTTTCCTGTCCTCTCGTAAGTACCTTTTCACTTGCCACGTTTCCGTGCAAAATTTGTCAGTGTTTTTTTTTTTTTTTTTTTGCTTTTGCATTTCAAAGATCGGGAAAAAGTATGTAGTGCTGGCAAGTCTGCGCTTGCGAGTAGTTTGGATGGGGCTGTGCTGCACCATGTGCATTTCCTTGAACTTGGTGGCTAAGTGGAGCGGAGTTAAATCTCTCCCGGATACCAACATCACTCCAGCCACAGATGCCGGCGGGATGGCCGAAAGGTCGCACGTTGGGAGGCTGTGGACACATAACAGGCCGTTCCCTAAAATCTTTTCACGCGTGAACTTATGTTGTTCCAAAGACAGATTGTCTGTCAGTCGCGCTTATGCAGAAGTTTCGTGGTAAGCTTTGCACGGATACTTTTGCAACAGAGACCATTTTTTTTCCTACTTGCACTTAACAGTTTAAATATAGCTACGCAAGTTTCCAAAGCTTGGGACAAATCTGAGAAACTGTACAGAGCTGTGCAGAACATGATCAGGAAGGATATTTGTGATCCGGGGAGATGTTTGTATCCAGAAATGTGCATTATTTAAAAGTAACCCAGAGTGCTTGAAGTCCCGTTATTAGGTGCAGCACGGCTGGTCTGGTCCTGTCGATCCGATAAGTAAATTGATAAGATTGCATTGACTGTAAAACCTGCATCATTTTTGGATAATGTTGACGTTTTGAAATAAATGCAAGCGAATTATCTTATTTTTAACGAGGAAATTAACGTATAATAAACGTAACTATTGCACCGTCCTATTAATCGATTTTAAGAAATCGTTTATTTTTGATGACTGTTGTTTCGGTTGAAGTCCGCGGTGCGTCTAATAGAACATCTCCCCAGTTTTGTGACTCCGGTGATGTCGCAGGTCGTAACACTTCAAAGTACTTTATTTAAAGCGATCTTTGAGCCATACGTCTATCAGTGCTGCACGAGGTAAATATTCAAATATTTTGCATTAAAATAATTTCCCAGTCTCTTGGCAGCCCTGTCATGGTTTTATTCGTGATTTTGATACGCGTTTCAGATAAGGAACATGGAAATATGGAAATATCATCCGCATCACGGGTCTAGCACTGACAGTATCGTCTGCCTTTCGTGTTGTTACAGTTCTTAATCTTTTTAAATTATTTTTTATTTATTTATTTATTTTCGTAGGGACGAGTACCAAACATCAGGATATTAAATGGGTGTAAGAGCAGAGCACTGATTCAGATTTGCATTGCTTGTATATTGCCTGTCTGATGGTTGCACTGAGATGTTTCGGGCATCTTCACGCAGCGTATTCTTCTTACTGAAGCGCTGTCATACTTTATTGTCGCTTTTTTAAAAAGTATATTGCATTAATGAGTTTTATTTTTGAGGAAAAAAATGTCGAGCAATGTTTTTTGGCATCTAAATAACTTGGATGAGGAGAGGAGGTTATGTTAAATTCTGGTTTAAATAAACTAATTCGGATATTTGTGCTGATACACAACATAACGCCAATTTGAAATATTTAGTATCCCGGTCTTAAAAATAGACGGGCAATTCTGTAAAGTCTAGATTTGTCCTCGCCCATCATCTTTATGCCTTAATCTTCTCAATTGCACGATTACCTGGTGCCGGAAAGCTGGATGAGGTGTAAAGGTGCTAAAACCACAATAATGTCACATTCATATTGACTATAACAGGTTTTCTGCATCGTGCAGATGTGACTGTTTATCTGGCCATTTGTGCTGGCTGTTTTTACGTGCTTATGGGTTCTTCGTGAAGACCCGACCTTCGAAAGAGGTACTGTGACTTAAGGTTGCGACTGCATGCCATGAACAATTTCTCTGCATGCTGCCTGTGTCCTTGGCCCCTTATAGTGTGTGCTGTTCTCCCTGAAAGGATCTCTGTATCTCCATCGTTATGCCTTTACAGAAAATGACCCCGCAACGCACTGGAGCATGGCGCAGTTTTTAAAGCTGTAATGAGGCGGTGTTTAATGCGGGTGTCGCGCGTGTGTGCGTTTTCTTTTGCGGATGAGCATGGTGTCGCGGTTGAAAGCGTTACTGCGCGTAGTGCGCGCCGCCTGAGTCACGGAGCCTTCGGTGACTCACGATCCGCTGTGACTCGATCTTAGGGAAGCCCTTTTTGTCACAATGTCGTGGAGATCTTGCTGCTGTCTTGCCTCCGTCTCTAAGCGATTCTTCCCCGTGCCTTTACAGAAAGTCAGGGCAGTGACAGACAGCCCTTTTCATTTTGAATGTTGAGTATCTGAAATTGAGAACATTTTCTTGCTTTTTTTGGTTCTCTTCATTTGTTCATGTCTCAGCTCTGAACCAGGGGGCCTGCTATGTGAGATGGTTTTTTTTGTGAATTTTTTTTAAAGTTTTAAATTGAGTAAGCCAGCAAATGGCTAAATGGACCTGAAATTGTTTAATTTTTTTAACAACACGTAATTTATTAAGCATGCAATCTGTACAACCTTCATGTATTTGTGTTTTTTACTGGAACCAACATTGCCTGGCAACACACGCAGCTACTCACAATAATCTTTCGCACATCACTTGCTGCAAGCCAAAGAACTAATTAACATCTCCATAAGGCCTAATTATAGTTCAGTTCAAACAAAGGCCTGCACTCAGTAGCTCACTAAGACCAAATATTTAACCACTGTCTACAAGAAGTGGCAATTAAAGAGTGGAGTGCAGGTGTGAAGAAGATCCCGGGCGTTAACGTGGGTTGCTCTTCATCCTGTCTCTTTAATAAGCATTTGCAGGATGTGGGCAGTCACTCTGGATGGGGAATGTGCTTACAAAATCCTTATCAAAGACCATATCCTGCCTTTTTGATCACAAGAAAGATCTGTATTTTTGTGTGTGTCTGCAGAGAGAGCTAGAATTTCCTTGGTTCCCTTGGTGCAGGGTTTTCTGTTAATTACTGGTGGCACTGACCTACTTACACCAGGACACCTGACTGAGGCGTCTGAAAGGCGTCCTGATTGTCCCCCCCCACACACATGCACAAGTTTGTCAGGCTGATGAGGGCATCTCCCTCAGAGTTCTGCTGGCCGTCTCGTGAGAAATTATGCACAACGTTGTAACGGCTCTGCGCCCTTTTGATGTGTCATTTGTAACCACTGGCGACCCTTCAGACGCACGGCACCTCGTCGAATCCGCTCTGACAATGCTGGGATATGCCCTGCGAATCAGCCTTCTCTTTACTGACAGTCATGCATAAGTAATTTTGAGCATGTGCCCTATGTGGTCTGTGCAATGGACTGGAAATAAATGAAGGGATGAAACTATAATTCCTATGTACTCTAAAAAGAAAGAATAATGTATGAAATAACCCTGCTAGCAGAACTGTCTTGGGGGTTCCTCTAAAATAATAAATCACTCCCGTTCCCTCTCTGTTCCCCCCCTTCGGCAATTTTTTTTCCCAAGGACAACAGCTCGATGAGCCAGAAGTTGCCGTGGCACCAATAATAAAAATATAATTTAACAGGACAGTGAATAGTAAGCAAACACAAAAGGTTGGCTGCTCTGTCCTCCAGTAATGACCAGAGTGGCTCCTCCAGGCCCATTAGTTCTGTACCATGAAGAGGTTGATTGCATACACCTTTCAAATCCTTCCCCTTTCATTTCTTTTCCTGTCATTTCCCGTTAATTATAGCACCATTCTCAGTTTCTCTTCCTTCAAAAGTTGCCAGATAAACACTTTTGGCTCACAAGAACTGAGATTTACTGCAATTGTAATGGTAAAAGTCTTTTTTTGCATGAAAGTGGTTTGAAAACCTACACGTGTCTAGCCTGGCAGAACTGGATGGCATCACTTGTAGTATGCAGAATTGGCTTTGCAGGGACACGTGGGGTCTGGCTGCAGGTGTGCTGAGATAACTACCCTGCCCTTGTGTAGGAAACGGAGCCCACCTTGTCTGTGATGTTCAGAGGCAGCTCTCTAACTATCGCTTAATGAGTCTTTTTTGCTAACCCACGCTGTGTTAGGATGAAGCCTTGTTCACGCTGTCACATAATTGAATTTTTTTTTTTAAACTCCTAGATATTCACTGTTTGT
Source organism: Chitala chitala (assembly GCA_025773905.1). Taxonomy (NCBI): domain Eukaryota; kingdom Metazoa; phylum Chordata; class Actinopteri; order Osteoglossiformes; family Notopteridae; genus Chitala; species Chitala chitala. The sequence continues at coordinate 2,605 of JABJVR010049428.1, read as the reverse complement.
AAAGGGCATGAATATAGATCAATTGCTTTGAGGAGTTGCTTTACTGCTGCTCTACTAGGCCGTGTTTGATACGTTTTTCAGAAGGTGTACCTGCTTGCTTCTGAGCTGAATGCTGCTTTTTTTAAGTTGTCTTTTGCAGAGAAGTTTTTTGTATAAAGGGGACGTTTGCAAAGGCAAGCGTTAAACATGATGGATGCCCTGGTTCTGCACATCAGCTCTTGTCGCTGATATAGGTGACTCAGAGGAAGATTGATTTACTTCCTGCCGGTGTTTCCTGAAGGGACTGTGTTTTCTCCTCTGTGATGTCAGAAAAACATCGTCCCATGATGCTTCATTCACTCCAGTCTCCCTTTCATGATACCCAGCCACGTGCTGATAGAGCGAAGTGTAACATGTAAAGGGTGCCATATGACAAAACCAAAAAAGTGTAGGCATATAATAAAGGAAATGCGCTACGCTGGGTTGGCACCCCGTCCAAGGTGTCCCCCACCTTGGGCCCTTAGCTCCCTGGGATAGGCTCCAAGCCTCCTGAAGCCCTACACAGGATAATTGGTATGGAAAATGGATGGATGTAATAGAAGCAAAGACAGCATTGCATTTATTGCCATAGTTACAGATGACAGCCCAAAATCCAATAACACCTTTCCTGAATCTTTTCTAGTACGGGCCTTTGGGGTCTGACCTTGGGAATCGCTCACCGTCTGAGTTGTATAAACTGCCACGATGCATGTGCAGCCATGTCTGGAGCCTCCATATATGAATCATCTGTGTACGAGTCTTTAAAATGAATTATGCAGTCGCCTGCGTTCACGTTCGTTAGATTTGTTTACGCGGAGTTGCTCACGTGCTAGATGGATGGGCGGCCGGCGTGCCAGAGAGGATATACAAGCTGTTGGCTCTTTGCTCATCTCCATTACTGCGTTTCATTATACATTAATATGTATTATGTGTGTGGCTTTGTTAAAAGCGTGGATTAAAAAAACCAGGCCGATTACCAACCGCAGTACTAATCAGCACCTTTGCAATGCGTTACTATAAATATACTCAGAATGACGCATTTTGTGGATGAGAACTCAATCCCAGGTCCTAGGGAAGTGTAAGTGTGCCTCTTCTAGACCTAAAGAACTCTTATTTAAGCAGTTATAAGGCCCTTTTAATCAAAGCGTGGCAGTCGACTGCACGTGAGCCAAAAGGATTTGGTAATTGTACAAATGTTAATCACTTGTTCCTGAACTGATTATGATGTATATTTAAATGTTATGTAAATATTAAAAAAGGAATGGTGCCGTTGAGTGTGCTTGCTTTTGAAATTGCATGCTGAAATGATGACGTATAATTACATTGTGTGTGTGTGTGTGTGTGTGTGTGTGTGTGTGTGTGTACACATTCTGTTTTGTGGACTGGGAGGAAATTCAGCAAGCCAAGTCTTGTGCTTGTAAAAAAAATTTTAAAAACGTGTTGAATCACAAGCGCACAGGTGTTCTCATTGTTGCTTTCAGACAACAGAAAGAGTTCAGGAGCATACGTGTGCAGGTGTTTTCGGCGTCTCCCACCGTCAACAAAGAGAGCTGGTGTTCTTTGGAAGTTCCTAAAATACCGGTCCTCCTATCTTCCTCCTATGAGCTCAGCTCAGACGAGTCTTCCCTCCCGTATTTGCCTGAGAGCCGCCAGACTCTGCCTGTGGTGATGTCTGTGGCATGGCATTTATTAGTCAGGGTGCTGTGTGTAACCTCAAAATGTCAGGTTAATTTGGCAGAGTAGTTTAGAGAAGTAGATATTGCCAATTTGGTTCCATAATTGGTTTCTGTCATGAGTTGTGTTTAGGAGAAATTACGTACTTGAGGTGAAATTAATTCCGTATATATTTAGCAATCCGGACCTTTTTCCCCCACTGCTGAGTATGGTGCTGTTTAATTTAGGTTTTGGCAATCTAGCATCATTCCTGTAGTCCAGCCAATTCCAACCAGTCCTCTGCAAGGTCACAGGCCCCTTAGAGCCTGTCCCAGGCAGTGCAGGGAGCAAGGCAAGGGCCCCAGGCCATCATAGGGCACATGGGTGCTTACGCAAATATATGTGTGCTAAACATTTTTCATGTGTAAGGAATTAAACATTTCATTTTTATGAAAACATGCATGACGTTTCTGAAACTATTGAGCAAGGAGTGGGATTTCAGTAAGGCCTCAAATCATATTACAGGTGTGCAGAAGGATTGAGCCCCTGTGAAGAAGGAAGCCGTCTGTCTGCCTGACTAAAAGACATTGCTAAAATGTCACTACTAATACCGCGTTTAAATAGATTTTTAATGCCCAATTACATGCTGTCAGCTGTGCTTGTTTGTCTTGAGTGAATGATGGTACATGTCAGCAAATGGCTTTTCATTCACCTGCTTGCCTGTGATTTCAGGTTGCATCAGACCTGACAAAATAAGGAGTGAACTTGTATACCCCCAGCAGGAAGTTTGTTCTCAAAATCAGCATTGCATTTTTAATCTGCACCGACAGTGTGTTCTCTCTCGTGCTCTCTTTCTCGCTCGCTCGCTCTCTCTCTCTCTCTCTCTCTCTCTGTCTCTCTCTCTCTCTCTCTCTCTCATGGCGCGCGCTCTCTC
>JABJVR010049427.1:0-21969 GCA_025773905.1 Chitala chitala | reverse complement strand
ATTTTAATTGCCTCCTCAATCTAGTGGTAGCTATTGCAGTGTTGGGGGGTGGGGTGGAGTCAATCGCCGGGGGGGGTTTGGGTTGGATTGGTACTCAGAATTTTTTCAAGGTTGGCAGGTCTGCACATCTTACAAAGTGATTTTGGTGCAAGTCTTCACTGCGTGGTAATTATATTTTTTAGTCCTGCTAACACATTTATTAAAAATGATCCAGAATACGTACAGAGCAGGAACAGCTCAGCTGTGTTCCCACCTTGTGCCTGGCTGTCCTGCATGCATCAGTACAACAGTCTCCAGGATTTACCTGAAGAATACCCGATGTTAACCTACTGATCACTCACACTGAGCTCAAACTTGGTGAAGGAGGACATATCGATGACGCACACGGCCTCCTTGCAGCACTTGACCTCCGCACCCACAATATCAAACCAGTCCGGCTTGTAGAAAGTTTTGCTCTGGTCTAGAGCCAGGAGGTCTGAAAAAAAAAAAAAAAAGTTACCACCTAGCGTATAATTTCACTAGCATTGGCTGACGTCACACGTTTTTTTTTTTTTTATAAAAAGCTCATGATATTTACAACTTGTATAAGCGAAGAACACTTTTGATAATTTCCCTTTTGTATACTAATACTCTGCCCTTACCTTTCCCTACTGGCACAAAATACTTGGCCCTCTCAAAGCCATGCTTCTCCATCCAGCGGGCGCCCTGCGCATCCAGTCGGTCATACAAAGGACTCGTCCGTAGTTGGCGACCCGTCTGGAAGTCCCAGCGTGGGACCTTCAGCTCGTACAAGAGGGCTATACACAGCAGAAGTGCACACACAAAAACACACAAGTACTTCATAACGAGCACTGAACTGTGTATAAACCGGCGAGTTTTTTTGCAGCCCAAAAACGAGGCAACAACCAGCAAATTATCTATTGTGACTCAAATGCAAAGATTTGAGCTTTCTATTCATTTTGGATGCACGCCAAACAGACAGACTTTCAGACTAAAGATAAACTGTCTTTAGTATTGCTACACAACTCAGCGAGTTTCTTCCAAAGCCCGTGTAATGCACTACATAAAGACCCAAGACTGGCAGGCAGGCACAATTTACTCTGATAAGATCACTGTCATGTTACATTTAAAACTCTTAACAGATGTATATATGAACACACTGTTGTTGCTCTAACTAAATGTATGCCTTCCTGAAAACCCTTGCATTAAGGCTATAAAAATACCATACAGCACAATGAACTTTAATTTTTGGACATTTGTTTCCAGTAGTACATAATACAAGTTATAGTAAAACAAATATCACTTTTTGTAATGCAAAATGTTTTGTCAAGTGTTAAAGTGTAGGGTGTGGAATGTAAAAATCACCAGTTGCAGGTTTACTGGACACATTTCTGTTGACTTGTCCACTTGTATTTAAGAGTTTTGTGAGAATCACACAAGCTAACACTTATCAGTATAGTCTGCAGTTTAACTGAGGTATAGGCAACGCCTCAGACGTGGCTCTGTATTTCTCCACACCGTCATGTTGTGTTAGTTACCATCCAAAGCAAGACGTCTGTGATAAAGCTGTGTATAAGCTAATACATTTAAAGGCATCATCAACTTAGATATATGTGGCAATATTAATGAAGCTAAGAAGGAGGGGAAGTCTGAGGGGAAATCAGTATAACCTTGCTCTGCATAAAAGTTTGTGTAAGAGATAAGGAAAAATAAGCTTTAATAACAGCTTTTTTCACAAAACCTTGATCTACTGAGCTAGTGATTGCTACAGCAGGTGCAGGAAGACTATGATTAACTACCAACCATGTCAAGGTCAGCACAGAACAGACTCAGTTCCTAAGAATACGTGAGAGAGAAAAAAAAAAAAAAAGTGTGTGTTTACACACACAGACTTGCAAGCCATTTACATAATAAAGTACAGACAGTTCACGCTGGCCAAAGACGCTTAGATCATATTATTTAAAAGGTAAGAATTTATTCAGCTCTGGCTGTGTTACCAACACATTTTTTTGTGTGTATCGATGGTAGAACTTGCATCCAGGAGGTGCCCATGTAAACACAGGGTGCATGATTAAGACAAACCCCACCTTTTGGTAGGCAATACTCACGCATGACCTCCATCACACGGTGACGTAGGAAGGTGCGGCTGCTCTGCAGGTTTCCAAAGCGTGCTATATCCAAGGCCCACACGTTGTCTGAAGGGTAGCCGTAGGTCATCCACTCAGCCAGGTACCTAAAAGTGAAGTGATGAAGCACTGAAAGATCTTTATACACTAGAGTCCCCCAAAGTGTGTATGCTCTCTCACACCTTCTGCAGCCTATTGTCCCATCTAAAAAAGACAAAAGTGAATGCCTGACAGGGCCAACTAATTACTGGCATGCTTCACTTTAATCTGTAACCAACTTGCCATTTTACAGAACAGTAAAAAAAAAATGTAATTTATATATATATATTGCAAGCTTGTAGAAAAATTCTTGGCAATTATCATTTTAACATTTTTTTTTTTTTTTTTTTTTACACCTAAACCACAAACACACACCACCAGTTTAGCCACACCTATTGTGTTGCTGTAAGATAACGTTAACTGCATTTACCTCCACTGTACACCTCTGACCTGGTAATAATGATCCAAAAAATTGACATGAAAATAACAGTAACACACTAAACAAAGTAAAGAACAAATGTAAAAGCTAGTGTAATGGTTTCAAGTGCAGTGTAGCTCAGCTGATTAACTGTTTTGAACTTGCGTTGCTCTTCAAACGCAATCCTTCGGAAAGTGCACACTGTATAATTACGGTTACGATGAGAACCCACCTGCCTGCTCCACCAGCAAAGGAAAGCCCGGAGGAGTTCATGCCAGCCAGGACAAAGTAGCCATGCACAGCTGGCGTTTCCCCCATGAGGCAGCGCATGTCCGGGGTGAACGACTCAGGGCAGTTGATGAGCTGGTGAATCTCGCATGTGTCCAGGCTGGGCATGCGCCGCAGAAGGGCATTAAGCATGGGCTCTGGGGCACATGAAGGTCACAACATGTTATGAAGGATCCTAGAGTTGACCAGACCTGTAAACATAACGTTCACCTCTAAACCTAAACAAGTCCTGCACTGCATCATTTTGTCAAATTCAACAAATCTGAGTTGCTACTCTTTAAAGATTTACAATGTAACACTTACACAGATAAAGATAGTTAAGGGTACATAGGCGGCTGAATGTTGCTGCTGACGTAAAAAAAAAAATAAAAATAATAATCTTCTGGTTCAAAGGCCTGAAAAGTCTCTTATAGTAACCAATGTTCCCAGTAGTGTGAACTACCTTTCTGGAGGTACAGAAAGGAACTGAAGGCCTTCAAATATGAATGAACAAGCAGGCAGCCACAGTAACTAACCCTTTTAGAACAGTTTGCTTCTTGACACACTTGGTCTGGCACTAAGCGGACTTGTGTTTATATTCAAATGTTACTGATAGCACATTATTCTTCAGGATCCTTCAGCAATTTACACTTGATTGCTCCTTTTACACAGAAATAGAGAAGACATGATGTTATGCTGAACACTGATATACTATGTAAAAAAGGTGTTCCTTACACCTGACAACTGTTATCAAAAGACTAACAATGCAAAAGCTCTCCATTATCACAGGCCAATTTCAAAACTTTTGAAATTGAGTTTAACATGCGTTTGCATCAACTGAGTTATAAAGTATTTGAATGCACTTTGTGACTACTGTGAAGACAGCCAGCAAACAAAAGAGAGAATGACCATACTCAGGACATTTCTCCACATGGCACTGACAATCAACACCCACAAACACATCACTGGTAGTTGAGTCCACCACTTCAGAAGTCAGCTTCCTCACCAAAATGATCCCAATCCTCCTGCATGTTCTGAATCTCCAGCTGGTTCCTGCCCTCAGTGAAGATAGGTTTTGGATTCTTTTCAAAGCCACCAGATAGGATGCCTCCCTGCCAAGCCCGAACATAGATCCTACCATCCATGTCCATTACCACTGGGGAAACGTGGGGGAAAAAAAGGTCAAGAAACCTCCCTGTAATGGACAGCAAATCAGGTCACTTTGTCACTTCAACCTGAAAGGAAAGTCTGTAATGTGAGTAGTGGAGTGGACTTTATGATCGATACCGTGTCAGAGGAAGCGTCCGAAGTATGAAGTACACAAACATACACAGCGTGTAGCATACGGACGGTGCTCACCTGGAGTGGAGGGTGGTAGGGGAGACTCTAGGGGCTTGGTGAGGAGGTAAAAGTGCTCACAGCCATGGAGAGGCACCGACACTTTCACCTCACTGATCTGACCCAGCTCGTATGCCCACTGAGGACACAGCACACACCCAGCGGTCACTTATAGCAACACAAACTGACAGCGTGCCGAACACCAAACAGCAGGGGTTCTTAAACTCTTTAACGCTAAAAACCAAATGAAAGTGTTAGAACCCATTCTGGGATCCAATAAACTATTTTCATTCCATTTATAAATTATTTTGTGACCCATCACAGGCAAGTCTGCAATCACAAATGGGTATGAGCCCTAACTGCAGAAACACTGCCTTGCAGTACTTTCATTGCGCTTTTAACACATTGATTTAAAAGTAGCTAAACAAAATCCACTATGTCAAATTATGTACACTTGTTTTAAAATTTATAAATGTCACTTTGTACAAGATATATGAAAACAACGTGCAGTACTGTATAATGTTACCCTGTGAACTGCACAGAAATACACTCATTACGAACCATTCGATTATTAACCAAACTATCCATTACACAAATGTGAACAGTTTAAAGCAAAGAAAAATAATGAAAAACTTCGTTTGTAAAGGACATCACGAAAAATGCTAACCTGCTTTAAAAAATTATGTTTACTGTTAAAAATTAGTGCCTACAATGCTTACCCTTATTCTAATGTTATAATTTCACATGTAAATACACACTGCACAAACAACTTTCACAAAGAAGTCCCCAGAAACAAGACAGCTTGCCGAGGCTCACCTGTCCTGCACAGTTGACAAAGTACTCGCACTCAATAGGCCCTCGGTCCGTCTCCACGCCAGTTACCTGTCCCTTCTCCACCAGCACGTGGTTCACGCTGGTACGCTCGTGGATCTGCACACCTGGAGGGCCAGTTCAGAGCCTGTTCTTAACAGAAACTCACAGGACAAACTCATCCTTGGCACAGTGGAGACAACTCACCATGCGTTAGCGCTGCCACTGCCAGCGCATGGCTGACATCGGGAGGAGACACCACTGCATCCCCCGGCAAGTGCAGCGCCCCCACCAAGTCATGGATATTCACTAAAGGGTGCAGCTTTGCTACATCCTTGGGTTTGATGACATTACTGTTGATCCCAATCACCCTGTTAACAAGAAAAGGTTTCAGTTGGTTTAACGCTTGCATCACAATAAAATCAATATAGGGTTACTTCATTATATACAGTCAGCTCAGTTCTGTGAACAGCATACATTACAGACATCCTGATTTTACATGAAGCGTCAACACCGGAGCCTATCAAAGAGTGTTGTACTTGATCAGTATCTGTAACACAGGATCACAATGAAATTGTACTTTTTCTTTTTATCCACTGTGCTCTGGCCTTATTCTATCACCATTTAGAGCAGCTCTTCTGTACAGGATATGCAGCTGGAAAATTAATGGAATGTTTATGGCAGCTTTTCTATAGGCGTCTTAAACCAACATTATGCTCAACTTCAGGCAAAAAATAAATCTGATAAAATGTCTCCAGGTGAAAAATGAACACAGCCCAACACACTTCACTCATTATACAAATGTAAATTTGCCCGTGTTTCACAAGGAGGCTGTACAACGGGTTCTCAATTCCGGTCCTGGGGGAAAAACCTGCCCCGCCGGTGCAGGTTTTTCTTCCATCCAATTCATTCATTTTAATTTTACCACTATTTTAATTACATCGTTTCTTCTCTGCCATCTTTCTGACCATTTATATCTTTGTGCTTAGGTGCCTTTTATTGTCAGAATATAAAAGTTACAAAGAAAGTTAAAGTAAGTCTCTTGTGCATTAAGATCCGTAACAAAAAATATAAACCACACATTACAGTGTCTCTCAGACTGCAGAATCAGAGCAGGAACTGTCTGGATAATTAGGCATGCCGTTTACACCAAACTAGTATTCATTAATTGTATTTAAATTGTCATAATTAATGAATGACACAAGCAGATGCCAATGAAGAAGAATACTTAACCTGAAAGTGATTTAAGGGATTAACAAACTATAGATTACAGGAACAAATTTTAAAACTATAGTGCTTTTTAAGAAGCAACATCAGTATTTGCTTACTGATGCTTTAAAATTATTAAAAATAAAGAGTGTTCAAAATTTCTGGCATGACACCGTGATTACGAAAAAAGTCAATAATGTCTGAGATCCAAGTTCAATTACAAGCAGGTATTGTCTGAAACAAACACCTGCACCCACAGGGGTCCCCCAGAACCAGACCTGAGAACCACCGCTGTAAAAGAACTCCTTCTTACAACACCAATATTAGCAGGTATCCAAAAGAAAAACAATAAAAGAAAACAGTGAGTGCAAAACTACATGTGACAACACAGCTGTGTCCCATCATGCAGTAGTCCATATATTCCAAACCATAAGACACAGTAGGAACCTCACTGTCTGTTCTGTCTACACTTTAGGTCAAAGGACTTTAAGACACATCACAAAAATACACAAATGTGTGTCATATTGGTATCCTTTGCAATTTAAAAAGTTTGACAAAAGGTCTACCAATTAACGCAGATCAATCAGCAAAAAATGAAAATGTGCTCAATTATAAGCAGCGGATATAAAATGTATACCTTTCGTACAGGATTTTGAATACAATTACACTTAACTACACACATACAGCTCCAGTCATAAATCTTACACAGCTGGGGTTTTAAAATAATTTCTCCTAAGAGGTATCCATTTGGTTTTCTGTTGAATGTTGTTGGTTGCAAGCTTCATCACACCAAAGATGTGAAAGTGTCTGGCTCCATAGGTCAAAAAATTGCAATTTCAACAAGGATGTGTAAAACTGCACTGGCATTGGTTGCACTCACTTTAGGCGGGAGGCTAGGCGCTTCAAGGACAAGAAGCGATCCTGGTTCTGGGCAAGACATAGAGAGCCAGTTCTCACGTAACCTAGGGAACACTGCCACATTAGGCCAGTTGCAAAGTGAATTCATATTGTTGACCAGACATTCTCAACTTCAACTGAAGTCAAATATACCGAAAGAGTCATTCTGACAGAAATAAATGGTGTGATAAATGTAGTAGTGCAAACAATATCTACCAGTGTGGACTCCAGTTTCTTCTTCCAAACGTTCATAGAGTTTGTTGGAATAATCAGCCATTTTGCTCTCGATGAAAATAGGCTTGGCCACACTGACAATGCCGGCACACAACCGGGTAGTGCCTGCTCCAAGCCTCAAACACAAACATAGCTCGGTGTCATTACAAATGACCCAAATCAGCGTTATAAGGGGTTCACTAACAACTAATGACTGACAACCCCTTTTCAACACATCTTAACTTTACGTACCTCAAAGTTTAAACTTTCTGTCAATACGAACTTGGCCTATGCAACTAACTTCTGGAATATAGCATAAAACTCCCATTTGTTGTTGCTGATGTTGTACATGAATACATTGTTTTGCTAGAAGATTCACAAAAGAACTACTCTGCAATTTTTTCCTCTTAATAAAATGTCTAGGAACTTCCAATTTGAAAAACAAAAAGCGAACTTAAAACATGAATCAGGTCAACCGAACACACTTACCTTCCCTGTTCAAGCAAGACAACCTCTGTCCAGCCAAGTTTGGCGAGGTGGTATGCTACTGATGCACCTACAATTCCCCCCCCACAGATCACCACGCGGGCCTGGCTAGGTAAGGGCGCAGCGCTGCCCTCGGTGGCACTTGCCAACCTTCTAGAGGAGCAGTGCGTGCCTCTTCGGTCCACTTTGGTCCTCCAGCACCCTGCATCAGACAGAAATGGAGGAAGCAGAGCAGGAGAGAGGGCCCTGGTGCTACACAAAGAACTGCGCATGGCTCCGTGACCTGTAACAGACATAACAGATCACATCTTTAGCACAAGCATTAACATAAGCTCAAGAGAAGGTTGTCAGATAATGTTAACATGTTGATCAACTGAAAGGCTATTTCATCTGCTTATAAGCAGTGAAAAATTTACATATGTACATACAAATGATCACCTTTACGTCCGCTTTACAAGATGATCAAAATGCATATCAGCATCATGGCTTCTGATCGTATCTGACAGCTCGCTAAGCTTAGCGATTTATGTAGTATGAGGCGAAAAGGCTAACAACATTAAATAACACAAGATAAATCTGTATTTACATTTTTAGCAAACAACACCAGATATGAACACTAGATAACGTCTGCAACCCCAAAACCATATTGCTGTGTGGAATAAAGACGTCTTAGATAATCGCAGAACGCGAGTTTACAAGGCTGGAGACTCACTATCCCACCGCAAGAGCAGGACTGGCACTGCCACTGCTGTTGCAGTAGACATATTGAAATAGCATGCAAACTACTATTTCTTTTACCGCGCCTCTATAGTAAACTGTAGTTAACCATTCTGTATAATTATACCCAGTATAATTCTCAAAATGTACAATTCAGCACTATGTAACGGAGAACCAATTAAAGATCAAACGCTTCCTTTATACGGTGTTGACCCTTTATTATGAATTTAACCTTCTGCGATAAGATTAGTCTTAGTTTAGATTCCAACAGACACCCCGGGCTTCCTTCTTTCTAATGCCTAATGTTACTCGATTTTTATATAGTACATAAGTGTTTAAGTGAATAAAACTACGTTTCCTTTCAATAACGAAACATTCATATCCAACAAAACTTTACAAAGGGCACAATACCGTAGTCGGACACCGCCGCCCGCTTCACTGGCCTGTGAGTACGAACAAGCCCTCGGTGTGGCGTAACAGCGTACACGCCGGAGACAAACTGCCAGAGCAAATCAAACTGCGTCTTCAGGCCGGCCCAACGCGCTTGTTATGAACGGATGCGCATTTTACATCGGACTACATATTTGCGTCATCGGACTACATATTTGCGTCTTCCGCGTCCCAGCCAATGAAAAACAAACGCAGTTCGCACGTTACCCTCCGTCGTCTCCCATCACTTCTGCTTTTCTGTTTTCAAAATATTCCATAGTTTCGTAAAAAAAAAAAAAAAAACACACAACAATAATAAACGACCCGGAACTACTTTCATTGTTGTGGTTTCGTATGTGTGCACTGCGTTACATAAGCCAGACCTGTGAAACTACTATAAAACATCGTCCCAGGCCAAATGTACTTTAGGTTATTAATCATTCTAAATGTTCAGCATTAAGAACATTAATATAAAAAACAAGTACGCATAACCATAGGACAAGAACTTGATTTAAAACGCTTTACAGGAAGAAATTACAGATGTTACAAAGAATTACCAGGGGTGGATGATGGAAGTTAAAGGCAGGCACAACGGAGGTGAGGAACCAAAACTTCCTACTGGGCAGACGAACATTATAGAACATTAAATAAATAAAGAGGACTAGTGTAACTGGAAATATAGAGTCCTTCTGGGCTCCAGATGTAGAAGTAGGTCTCTATAGGCTTGGGGTATCCTTTGGGCTTTAAAACTGTAAATGGGAATCGCTATCAAATTAATAAAGCATGTTGTTAAAAAAATGTTTAATGCAGGCTAATATCGAGAACGGTTCAACGACCCAAAACAGGACTTCACGTAAGCAGACGTAATAAACATTTTCAAATATAAAAATGCATTTAATTGAATTCATAAAAACAAATAAATGAATAAAAACAATGAAGAGAGGGTAAGATGATTAAATTGGAAAAAATACGAAGAAAAGAATGAAGAAAGGGGAAGACGATGTATGGAAAAGAATATAATCAATTTCCCAAGAATTTGAAAGAACCGCTGGAAAAAAATGAATACATCAATCCTAGTTCAACTAAGTTTTAATAAATTTAGAGTCATTATTGGTTTGTCTTTCGTTTACTCCATTTACCCTTTTCTGTTCAAATCTGATATAATAAAATTACAATACCATAATATTTTCAAATGCTTTAAAAAAATTACCAATGGGGAGGGGAATCAGTATAAGACGCTACTGTCGCAACCGTTTCGCCAGATTGATCTGTGTTGTTGCATGATCTAAGCAAATTAAATTAATACAATTGATTTTACCACAATATTACTACACCCTTTTCCCCCAAGAAAACACCAGTAAATGTCGGTCATTCAAGTCGGTGGCCACATGGTCAAATGAGAGTCACAGTGACAGCAAGCTGAGCTGATCGGAACAGACCTCCCTTCCTGCAATCTTCTTTAGCCACTTCTAAGGGATCCCAAAGTGCTCCTGTGCTGGTTTTTTCAGTAACGACTCAGACTTGCGTCCATTGTCGAGGGGCACGAGAGCCCTTGTGTACTGTCCGAGAGAAGGGACGGGCGCCCCTCGTTTTCGCAGGTTCGTGTTTCCCTCCGTTTAACTCTGAAAAAACTTCTACTCCGGATCGTAAGTGCGTTGCGTTTACATGTAGTACGGGCATCCTTCCTCCCTTCGAAAAAATGTTAAAGTCACTTGCTAAAATTAAGTGTCTATTAGTGACACAAAACTGGGACAGTTACTTAAAAAAAGGTAATGTGGGACGAAGTGTAGACGGAGTCTAGACGGATGTGCTGTCTTCTCCAGGTGGCATCCATCCCCAATGCCCTTCCCTGCACTGCGGTGAAGGGTGAAGGCTGTCATCCTTTCGAAGTCTTGGTCCCCAAACAGTATGCAAACACCTGTGAAGTGGACACCGGCCACACTCCAGTGGGACTCACCCCTCTTCCAAGACCGCGAGAGCTGCATCCAGCTCATCCCTCAGTTAGACTCTGCAGAGAAGGGGGAGAATGCCAAGTCTTCAAAGACCAAGGTCCTTTTGAGTAGATTTTTCAACTCCCTGATGTTCACAGTTAATTTTAAACTTTGCTATTGAGAATCCAAGTATTAAAAGTTTAAAAAGCGATACACCCTAAAACTAAGCAGTCTACCCAAATTTAACTCCTTTAATTAGGGGTTACTGTTAGGGGAGGCCCCCCCACACCAAATAATTCCCTGATGACATAGGTGAAGGTATAGGCTCACTAACAGCATCCTAAAAAACAATCTTAAAACAAAATACTAAAAAGGAATGGAAGAAAGCAGAACACTAAAACCCTAAAAAGGAAGTCAATGGATCCCCCATGGCAGCAGCAGTCAGGCCACCGACTGGACAAGCCTTAGTTCACCCATTAAAAAAAATTAGGCACAGCACAACCTTGTGAAAAACACATGGTACTACACCTTGATCATAGCCAAAATACAGGTGATACCAACAAACTGTACCCCGCCAAACACCAGGTCCTGATGCCAGAAGGGAAGTGGTGAAAGAATGCTTTGCTTCCATTTCTGCACAAGCAAACCTACCTGTGTGACAATATACACTAGGATGAGCGCTGGCGCCTCACCAAGTAATGCCAGCCAAAACTTTTTTATATAGCTCCTTTCGCATCAAGTTTCCTCAAGGCACTTTCCAGGAATTAGTTGTTACAAGAGATTAACAGCCAGAATAATTAAACTAAAGCCAGGTGACAACGGAAGAGAGGGGTACCAAAAACTCTGCAATATGAAAAAAAAAAAAAAAAAAAAAAAAAAAATTCTGGGGGTCCAAGGCCGTTTGGCATTACAGAATACAAACACCAGGGTTGTAAATGAAAATGACACCCATCCATGTTCTAGATGTGACTGCAATACAGAGCATCACAACACAGTTGAAACTTGTTTCCAAAAACAAAAGGAACAAAGGGGAAACATGAGCTGGTGAAAATGAGGTGGGGGGATGGAATACACATCGCTTCTCCACTTTTCTGTCAGCACCTGCATCTCTCTCTTGTGCTCTCTCTCTCTCTCACACACACACATACACACACACACACACACACACACACACCTGCCTATTCAATGCCATCTTACTCACTTATTACTGCCACAGTCAACACTAATCTTGAATGAAATTGAGGTCTGGTGTATCTGACCCATATGAAATGTTACTTTTACAATGAGCATTTTAATATTGCGTATGTAACAACGTCCGTTTACTGATTTACACAACCTAGTGGATGCTTCTCAATGAAGAGCCCACAAAATCTGAGACTTCACACAGGAAAATTAAGTATAACAGTGGATGACATATACATTATGCACAGAGTAGTTGTAAGTCAACATTTACCTATGGACATCAGTAAACACAAACCAAAGAATTCCTGAATAGTGAAATTTAGCAGAACAAAGACAGCTCAAGTGCCATAAAACAAAACAGGTTTTAATCATCTACAATCAGGCAGCCACAAATATTGGTAGACAGGACTTTGCAATCAGAACAGCAGTTGCAGAGTTCATACCTGTTGCCACAATTCTGATGGTATATACCCTTCACGTTATTTAAATCTATACCATTTCATACACAGTCAGCCATGACCTTGGTGCTATGTTGCTTATTGAGGATAACGGTTCAGCCAGTATTAAACAAGACAGCTTTCATTGAATAAAAGGAAAAACTGTTACACTCGAAAAACTACAACAGATGCTTTTGATGTAAACCCTTTTTAATCGTTTTCCTCCAAACAAGCGTTTCCACTTCACCAAACATTCCGGGTACTTAACCAATAAAACACACTGCATACGGCCATACACACACTACATGTCTTGTGTGTATGCATGTGTAAATTAACAAAAACAAACATGACAAGAGTCCGGGTATGAAAACCTGCAGAACGTTTTTATTAATAAATTGTTCAATTATCTGTACAGAAAAAAAAAAGTTTAAGAAACAAAATGCACAATGTTAATCTGTTACATCTCAATAATACATGGTATAATCAGAGAGCAGAAAGAACAGCACACCATGACTGTACACAAAAAATAATTACAAAACTTGATCATAATTATTTCAATTGAATTCAAGGAAGTCTTGCTTTTAACAGACAAAAAGACAGCAACTATCCATTTGAATAACAACCTGGAGCTGGAAGCAGTCTGTACAGTGAGTAACAGGGAGAGAGCTGGGTAAAGGCAGGTTTCCACATTTGTCATCCTGGTGTTTTGGTCATCCTTCGAAGCATTCCTCTCTTGAGCAACAGTGCACCCCCCCACCCCACACACACACACACAGTCCAAGGAATCTGTGTTCCTCCCTTTGGACACCTGTAAGACAAATCTTGCTGGACAGGACTGGCAGAACCCTTACAAGGGCCTGCCCTTTGGAAACAGCACTGGGAATCTGCTGATTTTTTTAGTCAAAGGGTCAAGGGAGCAGAACAGTCTGGACATTTACATGAGGAGCACTAACGAGGAGGACAGGAATCAATTACACTCATTGAAGTATAAAGGTCCAAGAATTAATCCTTTGTCACTTTGTAATAAATTGTGCCTTTGGTAATGTACTAAGCCAAATTATAATCTCCACACCCAAACGAGGGTAACAAATTACAGGTGGGGGTGTCACTGCCCTTCATCTGCAGTTTATTTTAAGACTGTACAACCATGTATGTTCAAATGGGATGAGAAAAATACACCTGCTAGGAAATGAGCACTGGAACATGCTAACAACTTTAATACAGTTAGAGCCAAACTGACATTAGAAAAAAGTCCCAGATGCATTCTTAAACCCCACAACATATGATATGCATCTAAAAAAATGCAAAGGCGTTTTGCAGTAATGCACACAGGTAGCCTTTCCCTCTTTGACAAGCATTTGTCTTTTCACAAAACACAGCTGGGATAGCACATTTCCTCAACCAACATCACATGTATAAAGTCCAGAAACCACTGCCAAACTTCAAATCACAATTGCATGTTATGTTGTCTTCTGTGTGGATGGAGACTTCAAAGACATGGGGAACCCAGTCCATTTTAACAGTCACACTGCACCGTTCCAGCAGGTACAAAGGCCAGAAACCTGCTGTTCAGCTAGGCACACGTGGATTTTCTAGCAGGTGCCCTGAAAATGCATGGGCAGTGCACGCCCAGCTTCCCACTTTCAAACTTTTTACATCAGGAGTAGTGACAACGTAGTGAATGATACACAGCACTGGAAATGACTTCAGCTTTATCCATAAAGTGATGAAAGGTTGCCATACAACACACAGGTTGCGTGAATACCAGTCAGAGTCCCCATGTGCCTATGTTGTGATGTGGCCCAAATGTAGTGGATAATCCAGCCCTCATCCAATATATACACAAACTGCTTGCATCTTCAAGATCTGTACCAGGTAATAACTAGATAAGCAGGCCTCACTCTCACCATAACACCTCCAGTGCACGTCTAATGACAGGGTGCAAGTCCCCCCCCCCCCCCCAACAAGCCTCAAATAGCCCATTGAAGAGGACACCATTAGGATGTTGACAGGCAAAGATATAACCAAGGCAAAAGGAAAACAGCTAAATTCTCCCACGTAATGATAAAAATAAATAAGGCTATGGGCAGACAAGGAGTTAAAAATGTGCAATGGTTCCATAAGCATTCAGAGGTACTCCTCAGAGGTGCCCGCATTTGTTACAATTCAACCCCAGACAAATGGTAGAAGTATCACATTCTTCAAAGAAAATTAAACTGTCATATACTCTGATTGAATCTGCTGCTCTCTGAAGATGGACAATCTGTTGCAAATGTTTTCCTGGTTCATGTGTGTTCACTGCCTGTTCAGATGGACACTTTGTAAAATGGAGATCGAGTTGCCATGTTCTGGTTGACTATTCCAGAGGTGTGGGGGGCAAAAAATAAAAATAAAAATAATTCAAAACAGTTCAACACTGGACAAGGGCCAAGCTCACTTAAAACATAGCATAAAAAAAGTGTATATAGCTGGCAGGCACAGGAGCATTCTCCCACAGCAGGGTGCTGAGACACTACTTTCCTTCCATTCAGCACTTAGTGCACCGTTAGCTTGATCTCGGATGCAAAGTCAGGGATTTTGAGAAGCTACTGTAGTCACCTTACACTCCTCAAAGACACACACAACCTGCCCTAAGGCATTCCAAACAGCAACAGGTAAGGAGTGCAGGTCCAACATTGAAACGGGGGGGGGGCAAAGTCAAGAGTGGCAGAGCCACGCACACTTCTGATCCAGGCAAAATGCCCAGCTGCCAAAGCCCATTGGCTCAGACATGAACTGTCACATTTCAACACTTGGCAGTCTCCTGGCAAATCAAACAGAACACACTGATACCCTTCCTCACCTTAACAATGAAATACTTCAACAAAAGACACATAACTATTTTTCCCAAAGAGGTGGAGGAGGAACAAAAAAAAAAAAAAAAAAAAAAAAATTATTCTCCCCCTGAGCTCAGAACACCCTGCAGTCTCATCCCCCACACAAAAGGATATAAAATATTTGGCATAGAAAGAAACAAAAACAGGGATAACCCATGCAAGTCTACGCCTCAAAATTAACTTTGACATGAGCTGGTTTGTACTGCGTGCCCCTCACACTGTCTGTTGAAGTGACTAGGATATACATACGGAACAATCAGAGCAGGGGTTACACATCCCCATGGAAGTCTACAAAGCAGGATAAGGAACAGGCAGTAGGTGAAGACATAGGTCAAAGGGACTAGAACTCGCCTCTGAAAGCAGTTCTACTTGGAGTAGGACCAAGGGGGGTGGGGTGGGGGGGACATAAGGGGTCCTCAGATGGCACAGGCGATGAACAAGCTTGTGTGTTGCCCCCACCCCTTGTATCTGTAGAAGAGGAAACGCTGGGGAAAGCTTGGGGGGGGGGGTGTCATCAAAGGAGAGGGGCGTGGTAGGTTAGGTTGGGCCTTCGGGCGAGCGGCTGTTTCTTGGCGACCCCCAATCCCCTCTACCTGTCCTTCAGTTCACGCGTGACACGCTTGGTGATACGGCCACACAGGAGGCCCACCATGAAGAGCACGCAGACGCCAAGGGCCAGCATGAATAGGATGTAGTTCTTGGAGGGGGAGAGAAGCACCTGCGTAGCCAGGTCCGCAAAGCCTTCAGCAGGCGCCACCTGTGACACGACAGGTGATTGAGCTTAGATGGACACTGTGTAATACTGCAGCCATAATTGTGTGTGCGCATTAACAGACAACTGCAAGTGCCCTAGCACGAGCCTGGTCACACATGGCCTGGCCTCACCTTGGCCGCATAGCTCCACATGTCAATCCTGTCCTGAAGCCTCTTCTTACATTCAGGCTGCAGACGAACCCGCTTGTCTCCCAGAGCTTCCATCAGACATGACATCTCTGAAAAACAGTAGACAACAGCGTGTAGCACCTCAGCCATGTTTCCATAAGGTTTACTGCACATGTACAGCAGATAACAATATGCAGGTTACAATTAATTCACAAGATGTTGGCACGTGACGGACAAGAACGTAATTCCAGTAAATGAAAGCCCTGTTGAATTTGGACAAATACGTTATGAATCCTTCGTTCATTTGAAGCTCCTTCCTCGACTGATATGGCTGCACTGGTTATGTGGCAAGTAGTGACACTCCAATCAATTGTTGGCAGCTGATTTGAATCTACTTATAGTCTCATTACTTAATGGACAGCCTTTAATTTAACCAATGTCAAATACTGATTTTGCAGATGATGTAGAACGTTTGTTGATTACTTCATGCATAAATTTAAACTTTCAAACACAGCAGTGGCCATGTTGTCACCAGCCTGACAGTTTTAACATGCGTCTTTTAAAAAATGAAAGATTTGCAATATGCAACACGTGTAAAAAAACTAACTTGAGTGAGCTATCTTTCCCAAGCAGAGTGT
Source organism: Chitala chitala (assembly GCA_025773905.1). Classification (NCBI taxonomy): domain Eukaryota; kingdom Metazoa; phylum Chordata; class Actinopteri; order Osteoglossiformes; family Notopteridae; genus Chitala; species Chitala chitala. The sequence continues at coordinate 5,074 of JABJVR010049427.1, read as the reverse complement.
AAGAAATTACACAATTTACTGCTTTTTTGTGTATTTGTTTTCATTAATTTTAGTAGAACAGAGTTTATAGGCACTAAACACACATTACTACAGTACATTTCATTCAATTTATTAACATAATACAGTCAATAACCTGTATGGGGTATGTGTGTGTGTGTGTGTCTGTGTGTCATTTAAAAACAAAACACTGCCAAGACTGGGTGGTGCCGTGAAATTTCATGTGGCGGTAATGTGGCCGACAATGAAGCCGATAGGGACTTGAAGGACACCAAGTGCTTAAAGTCCAAACTGGTTTTCATTGTTAGCCACATTACTGCCACATTACTTTGATGGAGCACCCCTTAAACGATCAGCATCGAGACTGAAATGGGCAATGACGGCTGAGAAGTACTGGTTATCTGGTCTTGTCAAAAGAAATCCGATCAGAGCGTGTCTATTGGTAACCAGCAGAAGACATGGGAGGTGCTGTACTCACGGCGACCCCGGCCTGGGGGTATGGCAGCACAGTGGTGTTTAATGTCCAGCGCACAGGCTGTGTGGAGCACAGGATCGACGAAGATATCGGCCTTGCTCTCTTTTAAGATGTTGAGCACCTCCTGCAGGAAGAAGGGTGACGCAGTCAGTCTCAAGTTTAAAACGCCAAGGGCTCATGTGTGTCATGGTTATGAGGCCAGTGCAGAATGCCACAAATTGGCAGGGGCCCCCACCTTCTTACACAGGTCATGCTTGATTTTAAGCAAGTTTATCTTGAGACACTCTTCCACCTGGCCCGTCTGCTCCTGGGCTGCCGCCTCCTCAGCGCAGAGCCGGGAGATCTGAGACACATACAGAGAAATGGTCTCCGAAAAGCCTCACCGACCTCACCAAATGATACCAAAGCACATTTTGCCCAAGTTCTTCCTAAAATAACTCAGCACTTATTTCCAATAACTCTGAAGACATAACGAATGGGGGCAACATAAAATTTTAGAAGAATGTTGAGAAAATGTTAAATGTACGTCAGTAGGCCCAGCTTCTGTTTATCATTTTATTTTCACACAGGACCCCTGTAGGTGCGACATGAGAATTTGGGTCTGAACACAACCAGCACATTCCTCAGTTAACACTAAAAGCTATGGCCTGCAAAACATGCAACTCAATCTTAGTAGTACAGAATCTACAACGGGAAAAAGGAGGTGTGTGAGCAGACCATACTGTTATTTAACAAACTGGTTTAGCGTTACACATTCTCCCGGCCTCGATACGGACAATGCAGCAAGCATCAGCTGACGAGATCTGCCATGCAGCATGTCTCCAGCAGCCCGCTTACCTCGTCTGTGCAGTGCATCTGCAGCTGGGGATCCAGCCTGTAATCGAGGGCCGACTCCTGCAGAATAACCCGAATCTGGTCCTCACAGTCCGTTGAGAGGCGCTGTAGACAAAACGCATTCAACTACAGGCTACAATTTACCAGCAACACCCCACTCATCAGTTGCCCTCCTGCTTCGGTGGGTTCAACATCATCTCTTCCTGCTCTACAGCCTCGCCAATGTAGCACAGCGAGTCTGGCCCAGCAGCAAGGGACAGTGGGAGTCCAGCCCTCACCTGTTCAGCATACTTCAGTTTGAGACAGGCCAGGACCTGGCCCTCCAGCTCAGTGTCATCCGTGGCTTTGTTCAGGATGGCCTGGCAGAACTTGGGGATATCCGCTTTGCAGGCCTTTCGTAACACGGGATTCAGCCTGTAATCTAAAGCCATGAACGACAACCCCTTTCAGAAAAAAAAAAAGCTTTTCACTGCAGTAGGCATATAAAAGATAAAGTTTTAAACTTTTCCCAAAGCGTGTTCAGGTCTCAGTTATATCTGCATTCTCTCTCTCACACACACACACACACACACACACACACACGTTAGGTATGTACACGCTCTGCCCTGGTACCAGTCTACTGTTCTACCTGTGTTCTGGGTAATCTGTCTCTTGGTGATCATTTGCTTGCACTTGGGGTCCATCAGCTCACTGTTCTTGTTTTGCTTCAAACACTGCAGCATGTTCTTGGCATCATTGTCTGTGCAGAAACGCTAGAACCAGAAGCATAAACTCAGACTTCAGTGCAACCCTGACAGGTCTATAACTTTCTAAACCTTCTCATCACCATGGCAACTGGATGCCACCACAGCCCTCCAGAACATCTCAACTGACCTGATGCATCTCCAGGTGCAAGGGATAACAGAAAATAGAGCTCACCTTGATCATCTGCTTGCACACTCTCATAAGCTGATAGTCCAGCTCTGGGTCCATCATCTCCACCTCTTGAAGCTTGAAGACTTTCTGGTGGCAGACCTGTGACAGTATCTTCTTGTTCTCTTTCAAACATTCGATCACCTGGAAATACAAGAGAAAATGTATTTTCGTTAAGGCAACGTAAATACACCCACACCCACCTGCACCCGATAGAGCTACCCACCTGGGCATTTCCAAAAGGCACATTGGGACAAAGCCTGCCAATGTCCTGCTTGCATGAGTCATAAAGCTCTGGCTCCAGACGGATATCCTCAGACTGCAGAGAATAAGAGGAGGGAAAAAAAAAAAAAGAAGTGCAGTTTCAGAGGTCAGAAAACAAAAACAACCACATAGAGCAGACAGTGAACCCTAACCTGTCAAAAAGCAGCCCTGAAAAATGTGCGATTAGCCAATTTCACAGCCTCAGTGTATGGATATACATGACTATAACCCTGCATTATAGCTGGAAAGACAGGGCAGCAGAATGAAAATGAAGCACTAAAACACAGCCATAAGGGACTGTTTGTTTTCATTACAACATGATTAGCCGATGACCACAGAATTAATGTACACTTTTGATCTAGTTCAGCAGCACACATTTCTCGTCAGGGGACCAATGGTATTGTGAAGGATGCCAGTCAGCAGAGAAGCACACCATCTCCAGCTCCTCCACACGCAGCTGCTTGCGGCATTTAAGAGCGACTCTGTGCTCCTTGGCGTCCTGCAGGGTGTCATTCCTCACAGTGGTGCTCAGACAGATGACGACGTCAACCCTGCAGAGCAGAGGAACAAAGACAAAAGAGGCTTATTATAACCACATCACAAAGGGAATAAAGCATGCAAAACAGAACCAACTTAAAATGGAAAAATAATGAGGGCTGGCAGAGACAGCCTTGGTGAGCAAGCGTCTGCTCCCGAGCTGTGCTGCCATCAGTTCTGTGGGCAGCTATGCTGCACGTGAGCGCCCCCATGTGGCACGACCTCTTCAGCAGCAAGGCGCTGGGTACTCACTTTTTCTTGATGTTGGGACACAGCTTGAGCACGTCTTCCTTGCAGGCCATCTTGAATTTATAGGAGAACCGGAAGTCCTTCATCTGGACCTGTGAGGACAAAGTAAATGGTGCGCAGAGAGAAGACGCAAAAGACAAAATACAGGAAGCAGGAAAACATGCTGGGCACCAGAAGGATTGCACTGTATTCCGATAGCACACGTAAAGGAAAAATGAAAGCTCTGTAAACACGTTCAATCGGTATGCCCACACACGTGGCGGTTAAAAGTTGCTGGCTCAAGACAGCCCCACTGTACTTCCCTTGACAAAGTGCTTAACCTGAAATTAGAGCTCAGCTCTATTTACTGGCATAACCATCAGCTGTACAATTATCACTATGACAGCATTTATCCAGATCACACATTGACCCAACATGCCCATCAGCTCTGCCATAGTGGACATTTCAGAAGATTAAAAACAGAGTCCCTTGCGGTAAGAACTATGTCAGCATTAGAAGAGTTCTAGGACTTGAAGGCCTCCTGCTGGGACTTTCAGGATAACATGTGGACAGGCACCATCTCTGAATGCACACTCAGGACACATCGAACCTAATCACGGCAGCTATGCACAGCTTAACACTGGTCACCCTACATTCAGAACGGGGCATCTCACCAGCTGGAAGTGGGTAACCCCCACAGCACACTTCTCATTCATTTCCTTCTGGTGTTTGTTCTGGACAAGGCATTCCATCAGGTCGCCCGTGTCGATCTGGTTGTCGGCCACATCCTGGAGGGAACGCAAAGTGTAAGAATAAGGATGTAGGCAGTAAAGCAACAAGCCAATGTTAGAGCAGCAACAGAGAAAGTGAAGAGAAAAACGCAGCGGCCATAACTCACAGCAGTCCACCTACACAAAACCACTCCTCAGCCTGCCACTCCCAAGCTCATATTTGCCTGCCAAACTAAACAGACACTGAGGTTTAAGGTCTCTAATTCTTGGTAAACAAATATTTTTGGGCCACCAGGCCTTCTATACTAAGACTTTCCGAATTAAATTGGATATAAATAAGCACAAAGTAAACAATCTGTATTTTGACTACATGATAGTTTGAGACACAAAACCTTCAGCAATACCCATGAGGAAACGATAAAACAGGTACACAGTCCAACAGAAAACAGCCCTATAGTCAAAACAAAGAGGACAGCTGGAAGCACCTACAGTAGCCTTGCACTGGCCTGCCATATCAGTAATGCACCAGAAGTTTTAATTGGTTCATTGCATTTCACTGTAAACCCTGCCAAAGCCTGTGTCTTCCCTTGGCCGACTGATGGGCAGCCATGATTCTGAAAATATCAGACCTCAGAGGACAGCTCTGACAGGACACTCAGGGCAGGCTGCCCCCAATACTCACGTGGCAGTGGGTCTGGATAACCGGTTCACAGGCACGAATAAGCAAGGCCTCTATCTGGATGTCCTGTGGCAGGGAAAGAGCATCAGCAAGAAGCCACGCAGACCAAGCAACAGACCGTAACCACACTGTACCCGCTCCAGGGCAGAACAGGAGGGAGGAGGAAAGAAAATGGAAATAAGCAGCAGCTTTTCAGTAAGGGGGCTGCAATCAGAAACAGTACACACCTAGCAATCATGCATAGACACAAAAAAGGGCTATTATGTAAAATTACCAGGCTACTGGAGAGGGAGGAAAAAAAAAAAAAAAAAAAGGAAAAAAATTACAGAAATTGGGGGGGGTGACGTTGACCCCGGGCGGGGGCGGCGGGGGGGGGGGGGGGGGGGGGGGGGGGGGGGGGGGGGGGGGGGGGGGGGG
>JABJVR010049426.1:0-56663 GCA_025773905.1 Chitala chitala | reverse complement strand
AAGTGTAGCTATGTGGGTACTGACAGTAGCTAAGTGTAGCTATGTGGGTACTGACAGTAGCTAAGTGTAGCTATGTGGGTACTGACAGTAGCTAAGTGTAGCTATGTGCTCCTAGTGTTTCTGAAACTTTCTGACTGAAAATTGTGGAAACACCTGTTTGTGCTTTTCAACTGTTGTTTTTGCATGTTTTACTGGGGGTGCCAGTAGATTTTGCAATTTGAAGCAGTAACCACTAATGACAAGAGGATTTGACCAAATGTTTTAACATAATTACTCTTTAACAAAATAAATAAAAATAAATTTTTTAAGTAAAATTTCTTAAGATGTAATTTAGAACAGTTATATTTGTTTGAATGTTTATTTTTGGGTTTTTGTAGTACTGAATTAATTATAGTAAATAATACATTGAAACAGTTTCAACAATATAGTTAACACTGCTGCTGGCTGAATTTTCACCTGACGGTGAAAAATTTATGTGAATGTTTTTCCAGCAGGTTGTTGGAAGCTAGTGTATATAAAATAATTTCCCTGGCAATCATATTTAATATCAACCTCAGCTGGTGTGTACATATTAAATCTACATATCAGAAGATGATTCTTTGTGAATTTTACACATTATTCATGGTGTACCAGATGACAGTAATTTCTTAACAAAGCTACCTTAGTACAATGCTGTAGCTGATCACTCATATGATTCATTTTTAACATCACTCAATGTCATCTTCTATACCACTTCATGCTGTTAAGCAAGGCCTGGAGCCCATCCCAAAACACATAGGGTGCAGGGCACCAACCCACTACAGACTTTGCTTAAAGGCCTTAACTAATAGCAATTTTATTGTACTTTATTAACCCTTTAGGGAAATTACATCTGTGCATTTCACCCATCCCCTGAGCATCTCTCTCAAGAACACACATGGCTGTACTAGGATTTGAACCAGCGGGCTTCTGCATACCAGCCTGATCATCTAGGGCCACCAGGCCACTTATGTAAATTGTAAGGAAAACATTATTTTAAAAGAACTGACTATGTAACTTAATTTTTGTAAACTATAATAGTCTTATTACGCAGGAGAACATGCCTGCACATAGAATATTAATTGACCTGTAACTGACCCAGAGTCACTCAGATTCACCTATTCTTTGGGCTCCTTAGTGGCCAGTAAATGTTACATTCACAGAACACTTTCTCATTTGTTCCAAACTGTATCTGTTTCTTATGGTGAACAATGGTACGTACTGATTGACAGTAATCTGATATGGGCTGCACTAGTTGCACTGTTGCATAACTTGAATGTGGGAACAAAAGTTTTAGACAAGGAAGTATGAATATTAGTCAACAGATTATTGTGCCTGTTTATCTTGTTTCATTTTAATTTATTTGATTTTCTTGTGACATAAACATAAGGATATACAATATGTAAGTGAAACTGAATTTAATACCTCTGTTTAAAACAGTTTAAATGCAGTATAACTGTTCCCTGTTTCATATAACTATGCTTCACAAAATATTTTTTAATGTAAATTTAAACTTCACGGTGTGCAATTCATTTAAAAAATGTGCTATGTTAAGAACTAAATTAAAACAATTTAACTCATTAAAAGCATTTAGAAATTTAGTTTGACAATGCATATGTCTGTACAAGACACTGAACATGTGAAAAGAACTATAAACTCAGTCCCACAATGTACCGTACTTTGCTTCAATTTACAGTCAGACTTTAATACCATCACATGCAAAATATCATCTTGTATATAAAAGTAAACCCCTTTATAACCTTAATGATAAGTTTATCCGATTAATTTCAATTTTTGCAACAAATTTCCCCAAGAATAACAAAACAGGAGAATGAGGTTTTTGTATATGACATCACTGTAAATGCAAACTTGCCTCTCATTCGGTATGTGGATAATTATCAAACATCCTCTCACTTTTTCAATACGTAAAAAATGAAGGTACTTTTTCACAGCATATTTACAAACTGTAAAGGTGTTTTAAATCAAACGGTGTGGCAACTCTAGCTGTGTCCATATTTAGAACAAACCCAAGTAAAGCAATTAACAAAATACATTTTGTCCGTTTTTTTATGCTTTAGTTAATAATTCATTCTAGTTATATATTATATGCCCTATACAGTATGGTGGAGTAATGTTGGTGTTTGGATTGGTGAATGGTCATATCACCAGTGCTTTAGTCTGTGCTGCTATGTTGTAGGTTCAGTTTAATCCTTTTATAAATTTCTGTGGTCATTTTTCATCTCTTCCACTAAACAGAGCTGATATAGCTTTGAAAATGCAGTGAAAAGCACTTTTCCCAAAAGGTAAAAGACCACCCCAGGGAAACAGAAGTAATTCACTAGTGAAACAAGAGGGGAAGGTACGCAGTGATGGCAGGCAAAACTGAATAGGAATAGATGAAATTTGATCATCTAGTGACACTTAACTACTACTTCTGCCATGACTGTCTGTCTGCAGTGTACACCCGTCTTCTGACTGATGTTACCTCAAAGTTTGATGGTTAACGTCCGTTAGTTTCAGTTTATTAAGGTTATACACCATACCGTAAATGTTTCATAGTAATAACAGATTTTAACTTTCAAGTGACTGTTCCTTATAAGTAGGTGGTTTGTAATTAATTTAATTATTAATAAGCCAATTAAAAAACACTCATTTTAAAAATAAACTACATGTCAGATAGACCAGAAATACAGTCTACTCAAATGTACAGAAACGCAATATCTAAGCCTAAAACTTGGTTACGTAATACCGTAGCATAATATAGGACAAATTTACTAAACAGCACAAGAATTGTATGGGATAAACACATGCGACATTTTTTGCTAATAAAATGTGCAAAACCTTAGATCCACAAAGTACAGTACATAGAACAGGTGTGTCAATCATGCCAGCTACAACTGATTAGCATGTCTGTAAGATGAACTTGCACACGGGTATCTCAGCTATGCAGAATGTGTGCTGTGCTCTCGTCCTCAAATTCATTTCTCTTGTTTACAAATAATTCACTCAGGATGTCAATGTTTGTTTTCCTCCCCTTCACACTATTTCATTAAGAAAAGAAATGATACATATATATATATATATAGTTCCCTAGACTGCAGTTTTATTTTAACCAGCAAGAAACCCTTCACAGTTCTGATCAATATAATTAATGATATATTCAGCAAAATAAAATAATTATTACGCACAGGATTCTCTGACATATTATGTATATCCTGTAAAATATTTTGTTACTTAAGGAAAATTGTTTGCTCAGGCAATTAGGAAATGTAATAATAATAATAATAATAATAGTATGCCTGAAATTGAAAAAAATCAACCATGCAATGTTATATCATGCAGTACCTTGTCTAGATACACTGCTAATCGGAGGATTCCCCCCATATTGTGCATGTTGCTCACAGTGGATTTACCAGTATTACACAGTGATATATGATGAAAAATTGCACATGCGATAAAATGAATGAAATAGAAACAATAAATTAATAAATCAACAGGTTCCCTTAATGCTTCCCTTATAAAGTATATATCTGAAGCTGTTCTAAAAGTCTATACTCAGCTTACAAGGCAAAAACACTTCATGAATATTCAGCAAGAAACCCCCTTCACTGCAATAAAGAGTAACATCAATGCATTTTTGATGCCAAGGGGACTCCTGCTGTTCTTATATCAGTTTAAAACAATGGGAAGAGTTTTCACCCTGCACTTCATACTGAGGTAGCAAATGAAGTCATGCCTATTGGGGACACCACAGAAACAGAACAATTAACCAACGTAAAAAAAAAATTAAAAAATTTAAGGAACGCAAAATCATGTAGCAAACGTATAGAATAAGAACACAGTTTTTATAAATCTTGTGGTTTGTTTGCAGCTATTTATATGGTCTTTCTTAAATAAGACATGGATAAGATCATTATACATGTTGAAATGCAGCAGTTGTAAGGTTTTAAGACCCGTGGTTGGTGTACGGAGTCTCAGTAGTAGTAAATGACATGTGCTTTATAGTACGTGACTGCTAGAACATTTCACTTGTTGTTTCCTGTTTGAATGACACTGCTACACATCAGAAAAAAACACCTTTTAAGCATGAACTGAGAGGCAACAGAAGTGTTAGCCACCCTGTTCAGTGTGAGCACTGCACACGCCACTTACCACGCTGACCAACATCAGAAAACCAGTTGTGCTTAACTGAGTAAATAGAAATAACAGGTATTGCACAGGACATGACTGGCATATTAAGCTCACAGAAACAACATCAGTAGTTCCTGGAAAGTGAAACGAATGTCATACAGACTGAGACATTGGTGTATCAGTGTCTGTGCTGGGCACAGCTTTCCACAAAACCTACGTTTGAACATTTGGACAGTGTGGCTGACAGCAATGAACATGAGGACCATTGAGGTCAGTCAGTGAGAACCCCCCCCCCCCCCCAAGAAAAACAACAACAATAAAGATAATATTTGTGAACACAAACATTACCTTAATACCTTTATGGGTGTTTTGGTTTATGAACTGTGTTTTACTTAGCTATGAAAAATTACTTTATGAAATCTTGCCTTTTTTAAAAAATAGGATACTAAACCTTTTGAACATAACATTCAAAGCAGCAAACTGATTGAGGTTTTTTTTTTAAAAGACTTACATCTGTATAATTTTTCTCTTTTACATGTCAATCAAAGGACGATAATATTACTAAATATTCTACTACTGTGAAGAAAAAAAACTATTTGTCCTAGTGTATAAAATTAGTAGAGATTAAATATAGTCTGCAGCAAAAGTTCAGTTAACACAAATACTAAACTGAAGGCATACAATTTCCTTACCAAAACTGTTATTTATCTTGAATTTGTCTTAACAAAGTTGAATAATTCATAGATATGAATAATTATCAACATGTTTACTTGCGAGTCACATAACAGTTACATATTTGTATTTTTTTTATATCCTAAAATATAGGGGCAGTCCCTGTGGCGTTGAACATTAATTTCATGTTACAGACTACAGAAGAGTTTTACCAGAAGACTGCAGCTACAGTAGGTGTTATCTGTTCCACTTGACCTACAGGAGATGTTCATTGCCAGGGTGGTAAGTGAAGAATCAGTTAAGTGTGTGGGACACATACAAATGCTTGTCTAGCTCTTGAACACTGTATTTGCTGATGCCTGAATATGAGCAGTAAATACGTCAATTAACAATTACGTTTCCCAAATATTTTCATGCATCTGTGGCTCTTTGTGAGATTTAGCACTTGAAAAAAAAAACCAGCAATAAATAAAGAAAAAAAAAAACAAAGGCACAGCCCAAAATCTAGAAAATTTTGCATGAAGAGTCACATGGGCAGTAACAGTTAGTAAACAGTCCGTTCTTTTGCACTCACTGCTGACTGTAGTCCGTGTTTCAGGTCATCATCTTCCTCTTAACTGAAGAAGATTAAGTTGTGCTGGCCATAGACACAACTCCAGAGCCTCTTTCCTGTAGTCTCACTTTGCTTCCTGTAAATAATGTATTTCTTTGCAAAATTTCAAGGAAATCAAAAACACTGGAACATTTCATTGTTACGACTTCATGTGAATAGAAACAGGTTTGGATAGACTTATCGCTTCACGATTACTTGTTCATTGTGGTTATGGATCAGGTGAGACACGGCAGGCCACCAAAAGTTATTCAGAAGCTTTATTCATTAGGCTAGCTCTTAAAAAACACCCTTACTGTTTTGCATCAAATCTGGGTTGTCTGTGTGTTCATTTGTAATTTTTTTCTGATGTCACAGTTGACGTATTGCTTTCTGCATTTTTCTGCTAGATTTATAGGAAATATATTGGGCTTATTACTATAACTTTCATGTTTTGTATTAACAACAACTACAGCAATGGATACAAGATTGTACAAATATTTTTTTGTCAGTTGACATCAAGGTTTGGCCTCCCAGGCAGTGAGTTTTCTGCAGTGCTCGTCACACGGAAGCGGACGCTTTGAACAACCCGAGAGACGCGGGACACGGGGAGAGGGGGTGTTATCGCCAAAGCGCCACTGGTCCACAGCGCTCCTCCTGCCTCGTTCGTTCTCCCACTGTCAGACCTGTGGGCGGGGCCTTGCAGGGGCATTGGCACTGGCCCCTCCCTCCTACACAGTCACCTCCGTCTTGCTGTTGGTGACAAAGTAGGGCTGGAAGTGCTGGCTGCGGGAGGCATGCAGCTCGTTCACCTGCTCCACGGTGCAGTGCTTCTTGGTGCTGTGGGCCTTCCGCCGGTCCACCGTCTCCGTGCCGCTCCAACCTTTCAGCACACCCGGGCTGGCGATGGTGCTGCAGCTGTAGGCCAGAGGGTGCCCGCTGCGGCCCTTGCTGCTTTTGGACTTATGCCCGTTCTGCTTGGCACAGGGGGCCTCGGGGCTGTAGGGGTTGCTTGGGTTTTGGTCCAGGTGCACGGGGTGCAGTGGCAGGTTGCCCTTGGCTGCCAGCTCTGCCAGGTGCCGCCGCTTGCTGTAAAAGTCGTCGTTGGCCTTTTCAGCTGAAGAACATACACAAGAAGACGAAGAGTGAGAAGAGCTAGTGAAATGTGCATAAAGTCAATCTAAACCCCATCCTTCTGTACGTGCATGATATATAACACACACACACAGGTACATACATATTTTAAACACTAAATACATTTATGAATACACGTGGATTGGATTTTTTTATATCTATTCCTACTTATTTGTAGTTACATTTCAGTTAGCATTTTATGCTCTATTTTTAAGCATTTTTTCCAGATTTTTTAAAGATTCAGTATATGTGGTGTGGAAGGGCTTCTCCTGCTTGATCATGAAAACCACGACAGGTTTGATGACAGAAAGAACCAAAGTTGGCTGAGAGCAGTCGATGTTGCTGCCGTTCACTCTGGAGACGACAGTAATGCTGATGATTGAACCAGCTGCCTCCCTTGGCATAGCTTTCAAAAAAGAGCACTTTGTGGGCAAAATCTGTGGCAGCTGACCCAATATCTCTCCCTACCAGGTGTGCCCTCGCCCTGTTTAACATTATCTCTTGGGCTTCTCAGATAGACGTTAGTGAACAAGGCACACACCATTTTGGATAGTACCATAGCAGGTAAATACAACAGATGAGACAGGAGTCCAGTTTCCATGGAGAGGAAGACTTCAGTTTAAACACAGAGGCTCCAACTCATTAGTAATAAGTAAGCGAGCAGAAGAACAGACAAACGTTCCATAGAAAGCATTACAAGGTCAGGCCTGCAGTGGCCACAGATGCACACTTAGAAAGGTCACCCACAATGGTGCCGGAACTGCTGACCTTGGAACAACATGGGTCGGGATGGTAAGCATGGGTCAAGTCAGCCATTATGCCCAGAAAGCAGCATTACTTGTTGCAGCACAAAACGGCTGCCTAGAAAAAGGGATCTTTGTTTCTTCCTTGGTGGAACTCAGTTTTCTGATTGTATTTCATCATTTTTATTGTTGTGTTTTTCCTATTAATAATGTTTTGTCTCTTGCATTATATCACTTCAAATGCAATTTATATTACAGAAACATTCTCTTGCTTAAATGTGGTATGTTTTATGCCATGCACTTTACATTTATATACCTAAGTACATAATGATTAATGACTCAGGGGGCACAGTAATGCAAATGTATTCAGCTAATGTATAATACATTACACAAAGTACTAGAATTTACAGCTAGGAAATAAACTGTAGCTATCAATACCAAAGGCCAACTATTTAGTTAGGGCTGTACATTTAGAACCAGAAGCAACATTGAATACAGGACAGTTTCCACAGGAAATGTTTTAATGATGAAAACCACAGATCCATCTAGAAACAAAGGGACACAGGAGAACCTTATATTTCTCATGGGTTTTATAGACGTAAGGTGAAATGCCTTTTTATTTTACAAAACTGAAAAGTGTCATTATTTCAACCCTAGGTATATGGTGTTTTGTGAATGTACAGTATGAAAAACAAAAAAAATATTATTATTACCATTATTATATAGACTGTGGTGACCATTTCTTGGTATTAATGTTTATAGACATCACTTTGTCTTCTCTGCACGACCTGTTAAACTTTTTCAAGTGTAAGAGAGTTTGGTTTAAACTCTTCTCTGCTCTGCAAATGTTGATGCCAGCTGTTCCTGGGCATACTCTTTTGTCGACAATGTTATCACAATAAACATCTCATACCTATTTGCTTTTTACAAGTTTTTTGCCTGTGTGTATGATGGTGCCTCTGCCTCATATATCTCAGGAAGCTAGCATTTTCATTTCAGAAAACCAGAGAATATTTCAACAGCCGCTGTGTGAAGAAATAAATGGCATTCAGCACACACACACACACACACACACACACACACACACACACACACACACACACACACACACTTCTGATGACTTCTCAGTCTACCCAGAATGCACTTCCACGGGGCACAGTTTTGAACCTCACCTTAATGCAAACACATTTGGTAGAAACAAAAACAATTTTGATATGACTTAAATTGCATTTTTCTATTTAAAATGTGTAGTGTGGTATAAACTAAATTTGTCCGCAAAAGCGTTTGGTTTTGTATTTATTTAGCGAACGCCACTCGGACGATTTTGAATTGGAACACGGTCGGCGATAAATTGTTTGTACAGCTGTAGCCTTCTTTTGAGCTATGTGGTAAATGCTGTAAACACAGAACCGTGATGCTGTCCTTGTTCTCACTGACTGACATGTGCTGAAATGTCCTGTCGCAGCTGGGCTACGGTGGAAGCTTCCAGTCATCTCAGAGACAAAAAAAAAGTAAATCGAAGAAAATGAGCAATATGGTTATCTGTGTTTTAAAAGCTAATGTGTTCAGCCGTGTAGTGCGAAAAGCTGCTGTGCTGAAGCCTACAGGCAACACTTAGTGTGACAAAGGACGTTTGTGAACTTTGAACTGATTGGCAGTGGCAGTAAGATAAGAGGATGTAAGCGGGGAAATACAGTGCAGTTTGTCTCCCCACCATTATCCACACTGAGCTATTCTTATTTACCTGCAGTGATAAAGTCTCTCATCCTGCAATCTTTTTCTGGAGACCTGCACGCTTGGTGCATGGGATCTACTGTGCAACACTCATCTGTAATCTTTTTTGATTTCATTTTTTCGTTGGCATTATTATTATTACTCTTGTTCCCCCCTCCCCTCGTCTTGTGGTTTTTGGCTTTCGCTGTCAGAGATTGTGTTACTGAGCTCCCATGGTGTTTTATATGTCTTGTAATTGTCAGTAATGGATAAATTGAGCACAACACGCCCAACAAGTTATAATGTTGTAGTTCTGGGTGATAAGAAGTAGTGTTATAGGGACAGAGGGCAGTGGTATTAGTCTGTCTGGGGTATCTGCCACTAGTCTGATGTTTTTAATAACTGCTGCAGGCTACCTGTCTTATTGAAAACAAAGTATAAAATTTTACTTTCTAATAAAAACCCAAACCAATCTACTTTGAAAGTGAGTCTGTCTGAAAAAGCGAAACTAGCATACACCGCAAATGAAGACTCTTTTTTTGTTAATAATAAAATTGTACAGTTAAGTTTACAGTTCCTTCAGCCTGAATCAGTGTTCAAGGATATTTCCCCGACAGCCTTATGGAAGGATTAATTAATTGTGGAATGGGAACAGAAGGTTATTCCTGCATTTACAAATCAAGCGGTAAAAATACAATGTAAAAAGTGATGGAAAATTTAAAAATATTTTTTAGGGTTTTAAAAGTATCATGAATTATTCATTCTGATGAAGCAGTGCTTATTTTGTTTCTCTGCTGTCACACTTTTAAATGCTTCACATTTTTATCATCGTGAAACATGCCACTTCTTGTGCTCCGAGTGGTTTGAGAGTCGTGCTCTCGTTTGTTCGCTGCCGTGTCTGCAAATTGATTTGTTTCTCTATATCCACGCAACACGTCCTCAAGTCGCTGCTTAGCCACACACATTATTTTCACGAGTAAATAAAGTCAGAAAATTTATTTTTATTTCTCCAATGTCGTATGAGCCTTAGCCTTGCAGAGCTTTTGTCTTCACACAAAGCACTATTTACCCATCACAAACTTACAAGCAAGAAAAGTGCACTATATTTCGTGACATTACAACTAATTTTTTATTTATGCTTTATCGATTTTAACCGTTCTTCACTAAGCTGCTGTTGCCACATGCAGAGTTTGCAGAGGCATATTTAGGAAAATCAGAAACATGTGTAGTGTCCTCCCGAAAGCCTGCCTATATGTTTGGTGGACGTGTTGTTTTCGCATCTCTTTTTTATTGACTTGAGCAGTACTTCTATTTTGTGGTGTGTGCTATTAAACAAAATGTAAAAGTAATTTTTAAAAAGTAAAAACTGCACAACAAAAATGTTCTCTCCCTGGTTCTTCTGAGGTTTATTCATTTGTGGGCACCATTGTGTTTTACAGTGGACTCCTAATAAGTGGATAATTCACTTATGTGGATAGGTGTGGCTGGCTATGGTACAGTTTTTCAGTTTAGAGGATAAAATATTTCAGCCCCATATTATTGCACTGATAGCATCGGGTAAGTGGACGCACAAAAATCAGATGGTCACTTACATACAGTGGCAATGGGGAAATCAATACATGTGTAGGGAGAGCATGCAAACGACACACACAATTCTAAGGTTTACTCCCACAAGATTTAAACCCACAATCATAGGAGCACACATCAGGAACATTACCCACTGAGACACCATGCTGCTCAGTACCGTGAATTACTTTGGAAAAATAAAGCGGTAAAAGCCAAACCAAAGATATTACTTTGGAAAAAGCATTATCTATAGTAACATAATTCAGCATTTGTATAAAACATAATTACTTGTTTTTAACAGTGTCTTTTACTGGCTTGGCAAGTAAAATTTTGTAGGGGTTTTTTTTAACTATAGAAGGACAACCCTGCACCGAGAAAGAAAGTCAACATTGTAACTTTAAATGAAAAAATAAACTTGTTTTCAGCACTATTTATATCAGCTAAACAAAAGCAATGACAACCGTAAAAGAAAACAATTCGAATATTTCTCATCTGATCTCCTTACTCTCTGCAGGGTGACCTGGATCTTATCCTGGGCAGCACAGGGACACGGGGAGCAAGGCAGCACCTAGCTTGGATGCGAACTAAGGACAACTGAGCTTGTCTAGTCCAACTAAGCAGCATGTTTTTGGACAGTGGGAGCAAACTGGAACACACAGAAGAGACCCACATATACACTTGGAGCACATGCTAACTACACACACACACACACACACACACACACACTGCAGAGCACCAGACTTGAACCCACAACTCTGGAGGCCTATAATATTTTTGAATCCTCATATTTTATAACATATTCTAATACATTTTGTTCATGGTTTTGCCAATGATCCACCAGTACTGTAGCCCATTTAAGTGCAGGGGGGATGTAATTGAAAAGGGTTTCCTTGCATGTCACACTTTTACAATATCCAATTGTATGCCTCCAGAAAGCTCTCCCAATCTCCCAAATAATGAAATTATCAGGGTGAGTAAATCCCTTTGAAGACATGAACTGAGGCATCAATGGAATTTTGACCCCCTACATAATTCTTTTGTACGTTACCTATTCAAACTGTATATTCCTGCATTCAGTTCTTTTGAGCATAAGCTGAGCTTTTCAAGCTCTCTCTAACTCCATTTCATAAGGTTATGTCTAATTCCTGTGTATATTTTCTGTGCAATATTAAGGCAGGTTAACACAACACTTGCAATGTAAAATACATCTGGTACACTATTCACAAACAATCTTCGGGCAAAAATAGCTGGATGTTAATATTTCTGACAGAACACAAAAAAAATGGCAATGAGTCTGTGCGGGATAAAAATCACTTGGCTAGTTAAAAAAGGAATGCATCGATGTGTAATATTTGCAAATGTCTGAAGCAACTAGCAAGCCACGAGTTTGCACCTATAGAGGACGTACTGCTAAAACATCTTTCAGCAGAAGATACTCCTCCTTCTTAGTTACCGTGACTGTATCAGGTTTTCCATTTAGAAGAAATCCAATACTGTGACCTTAAAGGCATATTTGGGGAGAAGCAAGAGGAAAAACTGATTGGAGCTTGTTTGTAGCTTATCACACTGCAGGCAACTGACTCGGACTCCTCCAGGACCTGACAGAAAGGCAATTAGAGCAAAAACAAATCAAATAACAGTAATTCCCATGATGGGAAGTATTGATTCAGTTGGATCAAACTCTTTTTAAAGCATTTCCTCACACGACCTGCACGCCATGTCCAACAAAAGATAGGGATAACCCTTGACCAAAAAAAAAGAAAAAAAGAGGTACATGAACTGTAACCAAAGAGGTACATGAACTGTAAGCTGTACTGAAAAAGAGGTACATGAATTGTAAACAAAGACAGCAATGGAGCAGCCAAGTATTACAGGGGTCTTTCTGAATGTTCATCATCCCTCATGTCCTACTGCCACGTACAATAGTTAAACAAATTGATCAGAATACAGCCAAATATGATTGTATTCTGTGTCTTGTCTGTATATTCTTATGAACATTCAAACAGAACAGAGAAAACATCTAAAGTTTTTTTTCTGTGTCTATACCTGATTTGCAATGAGGACAGGGCCTACAAGAAGCTGACTCCTGGTTAGAAAGCTTAAAAAAAATCTGTATCACAGTGTGAGCTGCAGCTGTTTGACTTGTTTGACTCTTGACCTGAGTTAAAGTCCCCCATTACAGGCAGCCGTTGTTTCGCTAAACCTTCCGCATATTAAAATGCTACTGCGTCAGGACATCCTCTTCTGATTCGCTTAGGAAAATAACGTTTTACATCCGTACCCACTTTGGCAGAGCACAACAGTTGATAGCAGGTTCAAATGTCAACAGCAAAAATTACATTTGCTTTTTTCCCCCCTCTTAACACCAGGCTACATTTTTGATGTGGAAAAACAAGCAATATTTGCCTCACTCACTTTTGCTTTTTGCCTGCCACACAGCTTAAACCTGTCAATCAGCCAGAGTGGCCAGCTGGCGCGGATTCTGGGTATCTGCATGGACAGAGGACCTGCAGTGCACACCTCAGTTTGGCTTGCAGTGCGTGTAACTGTCAGTTCAACAATGGCACTCCACACATCCAGCCCAAAAGACACCGTTAGTATGTGACAACCATAACAAACACCCCAAGCACAAAGCTACAGGGAAAACATTACTGAAGGCAACTGAAAGACCCATTTTGTGTAATTTTACTGTTCTCCTTGAGTACACTTCTAGAAATGACATGTCTACCATGGTGCATACATGGAACGAAAATCAGTTTTTCTGTGAAATGCACACAGTATCATATAATTAGAGATCTCTCAGTAAACATCTATTTATCTACTTACTTTCTAAAGATAGGGAATAAATGAACACGGTTCAGCAGGTGGATTGGAGTGGGAGTGTCTCTGGGTAATACTACACTGCAATCTTCAGCAAGCATAACAAAAAAAGCACATTACTCCATTCTTCATTAATCCTTTCCCTCAGGGAACGCCCTTCTTGAGGCTTGCTCCACCCCCATAACATTACAGATTAATAAAATGAAAGATTTATGAAGTTATGAAATGACAAGTCGACTCGGCGTGACTGATAGCGCGAAGCTAAAGTAACAGAAGGTGTTTGTGTAGAAGTTTTTTGGTTTTTCATGGTCATAACAGACCAGACAATGATTCACAGACAGCGTACATAAGCAGACGTTATGTGCGTGATTGCGGAGTGGAAGTTAAAATCGTGACTCTCCAGCTAATTGGAACAGTGTCTTCCTCTTACAGTGTCTTCCTCTTACATATCCTTTGTTGTAATTCTGAGTGGCCTTACATTTCTTTGAAG
Organism: Chitala chitala; assembly: GCA_025773905.1. Taxonomy (NCBI): domain Eukaryota; kingdom Metazoa; phylum Chordata; class Actinopteri; order Osteoglossiformes; family Notopteridae; genus Chitala; species Chitala chitala. The sequence continues at coordinate 42,787 of JABJVR010049426.1, read as the reverse complement.
TAGGTGACCATTTGCAGACACTGACCACCCTGTTCTCAAATGATACGATGTGCCTTATAGTTCTTTGAAGTGAGCCAAAACAGCAGAGATCACTGGGCAGATCATGGGGTGCTGGGAAACCTATTTATTTCTAATAGAAATGGGTATTGTCTAAACCTATCTATTGCAAAAAGACCGGCTGTCCTTCCATACTGCAGCGTTAATAAACTTCTCAGGCCTCACCCGTCTGAGTTATTTAATCCATGACAAGGGCTTACTCAGGTTTTTTTGCTGTGTGTGCATCGGTTTGGTGCGATGGTGTCCGTCTGACGGCTTCTTACCCACGGCCTTGAGCGACGCGTACTTGTTCAGCTCCTTGTTGGGTTGCGGCTGCTCGTACACATGCGCTAGCTGGCCCAGCGCTGGGTACGAGTGCGGCTGAGTCACGGCAGGCAGCAGTGGGGAGCCAGGCGTGACGTTGTTTACTTGGGCGCCCTCTGCAGGAAGAAGATGACAGAGGCAACAGCTGGGTCATTGTGTTTTCAAGCGGAAGCATTTAAAACATTCAGGCGAATACAAAACAATCGCCTTGGTTTCCATAATGATTGTTTTTTTCTTTTCAACAGCAATTCTGAATATTGGATTAAGAAATGATCATTTCATTTTAATTATAAATATTTAAATGTGCTCCCTTAGTGATGGACGACTGGCAGCAATGTATATCAGACCTCTGTATCTGATCTATTTCATTCGTTTATCATAAAGCAAGAGAGATGCCCTCTGAATTTTTAGTAAACATTTCCTTTTTTCTCTTTTAGTGAGGAGTGATTCACCATGTTTTCATTAATAGGACAAATTAAGGTGACATTCACAATGGAAGAATTCTCCTACATCAGCAGATGTTTGCTACCTTATGTTGAGTTTTCGCTAGCTCATAACAGGCCATTAAAGGACATCAGATGCATTTTAGCATTTAAAGCACTATGTCTGTTTTCAAATGCCACTGTTATTTGAAGAAGCTTTTGTGGTAAGGCTATTTTTGTATGTGTGTGTGTCTGTCTGTCTGTTTTGGTTGATATTGCAATTTAAGACAATGCGTCCAAAGGGCTTTGGGAGAACACATAAAGGAGTGTATAAAAGGTAAATGGAAAGTAAACTCAACCAAAAGGACCTGACCTTCCCATGCCGTACTTCCAAATTGAACAGTACTTTCAAATAAATCAATGTCTTTTATACAAATGTGTACAATTTTTTTCATACTGTGAGCTTCCAAGTAGCTATCTGCACTAAAATGTATGTTACAACAGCTTACTGCTCTGGCACACAATAATTCCTATTTTCCTTTTTTTGTAATGTCAAACTAGAAAAGCGCTTGGTCATGTGCTTAAAAAAAATTTTTTTTTCATTTTAAAATCATTAAATGATCTATTATCTACGTATGGCTGCAGAATGCACATTACTTTCTGCATACAGTTTTCCATACAAATGTTTAATTTGGTGAAACATTGTTAAAGACAGATAAAACCCCACAGTGTCACTTCAGCATCTCCTCTTTATGTGATATTCTGGCAAAACAAATAGGTATTTTTCTGTTTGTCAGGTGTGTATTTAGTCTTTTAGAGTTTAAAATATTGTTAACACCCCCTACTCCCTTTGAGAACACCTTCTTTTATGAATTTACATGTAATTTGAAACATGTTGAACTTACACCGGCTTTATATTTCTATAAAATATATGATGGGTTTATGCCAAGGGCAACGTATGTTCACCCAGAATCCTTTGCAGTACAGCCTTGATACAGAAAGCACAGCACTGAGTAGGAGGTACAGAGTCCAGAGACCATCAGTCTTTCTGAAAGGAAACTATCTTTGCTATTTTTTCAGCTTTGTGATTAACTAATGCATTTAGTGACCGGTGTTGCCATGGTGCACCCCACCCCACAGATAGTACGCTGGTGCCCACCCAGAGTGAATCCCTTATTTGTACCCTGTGTTGGGCTGGTGCCCACCCAGAGTGAATCCCTTATTTGTACCCTGTGCTGGGCTGGTGCCCACCCAATAGGCACCCATGATTTGTACCCCGTGGATAAGGGATAAGCTCTGAGTTCCCTATGCATTTAAATGCAATTTGAGAAAATCAGTTTTAAAAATTAAAATTTGTTTTCCATTATTCTCAAAACTACTTGTTTATGACAACACTGCTGAAATAGTACTTATAAAGTAATATTAAACCTTTCTTATACCATTTCTTTCACGTGCATGTTGTCACCAATGACCTTGTCTACAGTGAAAGACTGGGAGTCGTCTAGATGTCTGCTGCTAATTTGTTCTGTAAGTGCGGCACAGGATTGGTTACAGCAGAGTAATTTCAAAGCAAGGTCATTCAAGGAATACACAATATTGTCCCCCTGACTCAAACACTTGTTGAACACACTGTTTATCCTGTAGACATGACAGCATCAGCCTCTGAGAAAGAGCAGTTCTTCTCAGCGCTTTTTTAACCAGCAGACTATTCATTTAACTTAATTATCACTGTTATCAGTGCACGCTGTTCATTTTTACATACAACAGATTTCCCATCCTACTCACTTGAAACTTTGACAAAATTAAGTGGGAGTAACTCCACAGGTGGTTATTCTAAAAAAAAAAAAAAAACAATTTTATTGCAGTATAAGCAGCTGACTCACATCTACATAATTAAGTTCATAACTGGCCATTCTTCTAATTTCTTAGTTTTTTTCTTGTCATTATAATAAAAAATCCTACTTCCACAATAATTACATACACTCTTCATGAACCACTTTAAATGGCTTTATAATTATTTGTGTATTTTTGCTATTTTATTTTAAAACAGTGACATATGGGGTCAATATATTATAAGCAACCTAGCCTTTCAGTTAATTTATTCATTCATTCATTCATTTATTGTGCAACTGCTGCTCCTCTGTAGAGATGTGGGTGGTCTGGACCCTACCCCTGGCAACCTAGGGCACAATGCAGGGTACACTTTGGACAGGGGACCAATCCAATAACACAGAAAATGTGTTTGTTTAATTACACAATTTTTGAAAACCTATAATCAGTGTAAAATTAATTATTTATCGTGTGCGTGTGTGTGTGTGTGTGTGTGTGTGTGTGTATTTTTTAAATGTAGTACTAATAAAATGTTTTATTCTATTATTATTCCTGTTGATGCACATTATTGCTTTTCACTACAAATTGACAATTTATAAAAGAGTGACCAGGGAATTTCATTTTTAAGATCCAGAGTCCCACTGAGGGAATACATATATCTTATTTTAGGTCTACTCCAGCCCCTTTTGTCTGCATTCATTCCGTACTCATACTTCCACAGGAAGCATCGTGAGGGGCCAAACAACCCAACAGAGACAAGACTGCTCTCTGAAAATGGATCTTCTGTGTGAAACTGACTTGAACTGATCTCCCCAGATTATAGGGTTATTTCAGCCCCAATCCCGCAATAACAGCAGGGTTCATATTCAATGAATTATAATGAGCTGGTAAATACCTTTGGCTGCAACACCAATCACTTTCTGTCTTTTTTAAGCATTGGCTTTTGGAGCCACGAACCTGTCACAACACAGGGACACCAGTGAAAACACAACCCACTTAATTTCCACCGTGGTCTCATCAATTTCTACTTCAGCAGGACGCTCAGTAACTGTAGCTCTGGGCCGAGTGGGTCACAATGACTTCTCACGTCTGATGACTTCAATTTGTATGTACTCCATGACATGGCCATTATTCTCAATGACAGATATGAACACTCTTCTCTAAACATTAGGAGAGACTCTTAGGAGTCATTAACAATGTTGAGGAAGTGTTCTAGGGCAGAATGAACAACAGCATTGCTGTTCCTGTCTTATTAACCTTTCACATGCTTTAATGTGTCTGGCACTATTGGGAGAAGACCACAGAATTTGGAAGGTGACTATGACTGAATTTTATGCCAAGGTTCTGTAGGGCTGATGGGCCATCGCTGTATTTCCTTTCGATAGCTACTACTTTCTCTACTCCAAGCTTATATTATTTGGGCCTTGTGTTTCTACACCAAGTAACAAAAAACCCCACAATTTTCAAAAAATAAAAAATAAAAGAATCCCACTTGACACTGAATGATTAAAGCAAGGCTTGTGAACACTGAGTACTAATGCATGCCATTAAAAGATGAGCCACACAGTTAGTCAGCAATGTGGCTTCTCTAACCAGAGTGTTCATAGATGCACACACTCAACACTTCTGCACACAAATGAAGTTATTCCCTGTCATTTCTCTTAATAATACAGCAAGGGAGGTATTACAAAAACGTAAGAAAAATGGTGAAAAGCTTCCATTCATACTCAAATTTAAAAATCGCATTTTGCTGCCCGGCTATGCAGTGCATATCAGAGAATGGCTAGTATTAAATTTCCTTTTGATTTTCTTTTAACAGCTATTCTTCCTGGTTATATGCATTCCGTTAAGAAACGTATGCTTAGATTCATGAAAACTATGTAGGTCTATGTTCTCAGTATATATAACCACAACATTAAATTTAAAATCCATTAAAGCCTCCAGAGCCTATAAGAAAGAGATGCATGGGACATTTTATTAACATAATTAAAATAAAAAAAAACAAGGGATTATATCCTCTATAGCTCTATAAATGAAGACAAAATTAGATTTTTGTGAAATTGCCATGTCCAAATGTGATTTACAGAGCAGGGGACACAAACACAAAACAGGCAACATATGAATACAACTATACAGTGTGTTAAATTCTCCTTTAAAATTAGACCATTTAACAACAAGTCTAAAATATTGCCATTTAAAGCAAACAAGAAGAAATTATAGACATCTGCTTTTTTCCTGTACCTATCCTCACTGATAAAAGCATTGCCTTTAAAACAGGAAGAGGAGTAATACTGGAAAGACTCACATCCTCTTTTGTTAAAAGAAAATAATTTGTTGATTATTTCACAACAGACTCAGCTGGATCTAAAAAAAAGATCCTTGCAGTGTTTGTACTGTCGTTGTTTATCTCCACTCAAAGTATCTCAGAACACCATTAAATGAAATTATTACAGGATCACATTTCACATCTGATTTTATGGCTTAGTTTAAAATCTCATGTTTTCCCCTCTGACTGAAAAATATCTCATTTTGGTTTTATAGTTATTGTTTATTATTTTAATGATAATTACAGGGAAAATAACATAAGATGCCTTAATAAATTAAAAGTGACATATGCAGCATTTCTCTTGAAAAAACACCACTATGCACAATAATCTCTTCCTATCAGCTCTTACAGCAAAAAAAAATGTTTCTGGTCATATCAAACCATATAACTGGTGGGTGTATAAGTAGCTCAATTGTTGACTTTTTTATGAATTTGTTTAAAGAAACTACCTTAAAAATGTGAAAGGCAAATTAACAGAATATTATGATATACAGGTATTACAACATGCATGCAAAGATTTTACATGTACACGGGCATCTACAAAGACAAAAATCACACATTGTAAAATTGATGAGATTCATTGGATTAGAATTTAAATATCTCGTAAAACTTTAGATGACTACTTTCTGAGTCCAGCTCTGGGCATTAACATTTTCTTTTTATTGATATTCACTGGGCAGTGCTGGATGCAGCAGCACTACTTACATTAGCTCCAGTAACACTTACATGTTTAAATCTAAATAGCATTTTTTGGGAACATCAGTGCTCTCAACTGACAAGCTAAGCCATCTGGCCAAGGCACCATCGCTCACATAGTTTGAAAATGGCTCCACATAATCAACACACTAATACACAAGAACACAATGCTCATGGCAAATCACACAGTTTTAAAAATTCTGTAGTTACTGTGCCACGTTCATTGGCAAATAAAAACACAGAAGCAAACAGCTGACCACAAAGGGTTTTATAATTTTGTATAAATAAAATGTCGCCTTATCACACCAGGAATTGGAAAACCGAACCCAGTCCTTCAGTAGAGTGCAAGCAAACTTTCCCTAGGCTGAAATAAAAAATTGAGTCATAACAGCAATCTCTTAAGTAAATGGGGAGCACATGTAAGATTCCATCATGTTAGTTATTGTAGTAACTTATTTAGCAGATGCTTTTATCCAAAGCAACTCACAACATGTTACAGTGAGCTAGCATAGGATGTCTTACTAAGGGACATACCTGCTGATTGGGCTGGGATTTAAACCAGGAGACTTCTACATCCCAGTCCAATGTTCTACCCATTGAGCCACCAGGTTACCATTGTTATACAGAGTACAGAAATTAAGACTAAAATGAATAGTCTTATATGCAACCAGTTCATAAGTGTAACTAGTATGTTTGTCTATCCACGTAACAACGTATCCTTTGTACGAAAAAAAAAAAAAAAAACATGCATTATAGATAGCATCTGTAAGAAACTGGAAATTAAACAATTAAACATATAAAGACTAAAGGAAAATGATAACCAACACATTCTGATGTACTTTAAGGAGGTTAATGAAATGACCTCTATGTCATGAAAGAAAAATTCAGAAACAAGATAATTAAATTTTGTGTGAATAGTATTTCATTAAGAAATGGATTTATTTAGAATTAAAAGCAATGATTTGAACTAACCATTTATAGTAACTAATTATTTGGAATGCACATATTTCCCCGTGTAGGTCATAAACGGTACCGTAAAGCAAATTTGGACTTTGTAAAAGATGAAAATTACATCAGGAACTGAAAGTCCTCTGGTTAAAGTTAAAGTTACGTTTTTTATCTTTATTTTCATTGTCTTCTACGGTTAAAAAAACTAGGTTCACATTGTACACCATGTTACCGCAAAGCATTTTTAACGAGTGCAAAATTCCAATAATACAATGCTTTCCACAGGAGGTTTTTCAAAACATGTCAGTTCCATTTTCATTTACAATCACAGCAAGCCTTTAGTCTGTACTACTGGGCTGTGAAACAGCTACAGATATTCCAAATCTTGATAATTTTCCAACTGTCTTTTTTTCCTGTTTTCACCTATCACTCTAGTAATAACTGATCGATGTGTTTTATCCCAGTGCCTTATACAAGTTTGCAGCTATTAAGACACTTAAAGGACAAACAATGTCAACATGAAATAACAGTTCTCTTGTTTGTAATAAAAACCAAATGGGTCTCTTAAATGGGCCTTATTATTCAAAATTTGCTATTCTGTGCATCTTTCTCTGCACCAGTCTTCATCTTTCTTGATTCTTGACTAGCACTCATGTGGAAGTTTTCTATTGTTTTCCAATTGCGTTTTATAACAAATAGGTTCAGAAAAGTGTTTAAAGTGAGTCCACCTCCTTCAAAAACATACATGTCCATTTTCAGTTGCACATTGACATATTAGGGTAAAACGCACTATGATGTTTTGTCAGAATAGATGGATAGATGGCTGCTACATTATCTTTCACCTTCAGACCTTATAAGAAATGCAAGAGAATATTCCTGGAACTACAGTCCCTTGGGGGCTGAAACTGAGAATGGGGTAAACTTGCTCACAGGTAATTTCCTGTCTAAACTAAAATTGACTTTTCCCTTAGCTATTCGCACACCTATTTTTCAAAACTATCTGTGTATCCGCACAGTGTTTTCATAAGCATTTATTTCTTATTGAATGTGGGCAGAATCTGGTCTCCGCACCCTTGGACCACTCTTTCCTTTTTGCATTTACAACGCATCCCTTTGCTGTTTTCAGCTCGTACCCATTCAATTAACCAACGTAACTGTATTGGGTCACTGAAAAATGCTAATATTTCTGTAAATATACATCTTTACTGAGCACATAGCAAAATTTAGTACATTATTTTTGCTAAGTTTAAAAAGGTAAATTGACAGTCAGAGACAGTTGTATAAACAAGAAACGTGCTCTAAAGTACTGCTGTCAATTACACTGTCTGCCAAAATGAAACAAACCAGAGAACCTCTGAAAACACTGTCTTTATTCAAGGCATTTCAGAGCCTGCAGGATGTGGATAGCACAGCCGAGAGCTTTGTCATATGCTCAGTGTTTCCAATAATAACATTCATGAAAAAAAATATGAGTGCAGACAATGTATGTTTTAAGATCTGTAAACAGACAGAGCTGAAATCCTAGAATAAAAAGTTACACATTTTTTTAGGCTTCACATTGGTGAAATTAAACCTCCCTGCTTACACTCTAAGTTCTTTGACTGAACATTGCAAAGGCACGCTGACCTGCACATGGCTGTGTAACAGCTGTAGCGTTCTTAACGTATCTAGCGTGCTTAACGTATGTGTGTAAAGTGGGATACACTGGCCGGTTTTAATTTTCCTGGAAAAAAAGTGTCTTTTCTCTTGTAACTCACCAACAGTAAACTCAAGATGCAGATTTATAATCATGTACTAAGATAGTATGTTTGCTAGGCTCTTAAAGCCACGTTATGCGGTAGAACACAACTGCTCAAAAATTGTTGGAAAATCACAGTGAACAATGTTTGTCATGTTCCACAATGTAATTTATATCTGTGATGTTCCACAATGTGAGCTTTGTCTGTGATGTTTCACGATGTTACCTCTATCTGTGATGTTTCACAATGTGACATATGTCTATGATAATAATAATCCACTTTTATGCATGTCACAATGAAATTTGTTCTCTGCATTTAACCCAGCTGCATAAGTGGAGCAGCGGGTAGCCACACAGGGTGCTAGTGCTGAGCATTTTGCTCAAGGACAGACCTGGCGGCTGTGCTGGGATTGAAACCAGAAGACTTCTACATCCCAGCCTGATATGCTACCCATCAAGCCACCAGGCTGCTTACACATCACAATGTGACCTATGTCTGTGATGTTTCAATGTGATCTATATCCGTGGTTTCAGTTGTAACAGTCCTTCCCATGTCACATCTGGATAGGCACAACCCTTTTTGAAAATTAGCAGCTAGAAAAATATGAACCAACAAGAATGGAAACTGTTCAGTAAATGTATAGCAATTGAATCAGCTAACGTATTCAGTAAACGAATCAAAACATGTACAACCAGGGCACTGAAGGCATTTCTCCAATATGTTCCACTTTCATTTTTAATCTACAGAATATCTAACATTTTAATGTTGGATAAATCCCAGATTAAAACATAATAGCCCGATAGTACTAGCAGTTATCACCTGACTGTGCCACTGATCTCTCTGACCATTGTTCATACATGCCCAGCTAGCAGTGCCATGCTCATACCAGGGGTCAAAATGTAAAGTCATGTTGGCATGAAGGTTGAGATAGCAGTGCAGAAAAGCACTCAGTAGTGAAAAGCGCAAAATCATTTAGACACTGTATTAAAAAAAAAAAAAGTTCCAAGTGCAATTTATGTGACAGTCCAACCACACCATGAGAAATATGTTCTCAGTCTAAATTAGGTGTTGACTACAACCCAGTGTGCAATCATGTTTTTAGTTGAATTATCGCATTTGCTTTAAAGAAAAAAAATAGTGTGTGATGCTGTTTTTTGCTGAAAAATTGCAAACTTGAAGGCACACTAACAAAATTATAAAAAATGTATGCACAAAATATACCTGGAGTATAATGGCAGTCAGACTGGTAGGTTGCAGCCTGTTCTTTGAACAGTGTGCTGTAAGAGCTTGGGTGGTTGGGGAAGCTGACAGGTCAGGTGTTGAAATTGCCAGTAGCAAGCATGTCAAATCAACATGGGCTATGATGAAAATTTCACCATATGCACATATTCAACTCAACTTAGAAATCACCAGTAAGTCATTGAAGAATTATTATTAAAGGATTTTCTTTTTTATAGTACAAACATGCTTTTAACAATGTACTACACATCTAGTACATTAGTAGTTCCTCTTCCTTAAAGCAAAACCCTGCATAATAAAAATCATAAAATATGCCGTGTAAAGTAATATGAATTACACACATATCGGTTATAACTTTATGACAGGTGAAGTGAGTAACATTGGTTATCTTGTTACAGTGGCACCTGGAAGTGGGTGGGATGTATTAGGCAGCAAGTGAACATTCTGTCCCTGAAGTTGATGTGTTGGAGGTAGAACAAATGGACAGTCATAAGGATTTGACTAACTTTGACAAGGACCAAATTGTGATGGCTAGATGACTCAGAGCAGCTCCAAAACTGCAGCTCTTGTGGGATGTTCCAGGTCTGTAGTGGTCAGGACCTACCAAAAGTGATCCAAGGAAGAAAAACCAGTTTTGACGGGCCAAGGCTCATTGACGCACGTGGTGACCAAAGGCTGGCCCATGTAGTCCAATTCAATAGAAGTAGCTCACATTGTTGAAAAAGTTAATGCTGGCTCTGATAGAAAGATGTCAGAACACACAGTGCGTCACAGTCTCCTGCGTATAGGACTGGGTAGCCACAGAGCAATCAAGGTGCCCATGTTGACCCGTATCTGCCACCAAAAGCATCTACAATGGGCACATGAGGGCCAAGACTAGACTACAGAGCAATGGACAAAGGTGGCCTGGTCTGATTAATCATGCTTTTTTTTTTTTACACATCATGTGGATGGCCAGGTGTATGTGTGTCGCTTACCTGGGGAAGAGATGGCAAAAGGATGCAGTATGGGGATAAACGCAAACTGGCAGAGGTACTGTGATGCTTTGGACAATGTTCTGCTTGGAAACCTTATGCCCTGCCATTCACGTAGATGTCACTTTGACACATACCACCTACATAAACATCACTGCTGACTAAGTATGCCATCATGGATATGGTATTCCCTAATGGCAGTGGCTTCTTTTAACAGGATAATGCACCCTCCCCACACTGCAAAAATGGGTCAAGACTGCTTTAAGGAACACAACAATAAGTTCAAGGTGTTGACTTGGCCTCCAAATTCTCCAGAAAATCCAACTGAGCATCTGTAGGATGTGTTGGAAAAACAAGTCTGATGCATGCAGGCCCCACCTTGCAACTTGCAGGACTTAAAGGATCTGCTACTGACGGCTTGGTGTCAGATACCATAACATACCTTCAGAGGTCTAGTGGCGTCCATCCATGGTAAAAAGGGGGACCTACTCAATATTAGGCAGGTGGTCTTATTGTTATGGCTAATCGATGTATTGTTTGAAAAAAACCTTTTTTTTATTTCACCATTGACAACTGCCCTCATATACAAGCTCAAGTCCTCTGGACTCTCTTCCACATTAAGTCATTTTTTCAGGATAGCTGTACACACACTGACCTTATTAAGAGAGGCTGCAACACAATAAATTAAATCTAAACCAAATCAAGAAAGATTCAGGTAAGATGACTTCTTGCATGGAAATTATTGTCTTACAGTTGAACTAAGAAGAAGAATGAAGAAGTGACATTTCCTAGTGCTTTGGCAGGAAAACAAAGAGATCCATGTAGATAGAGAACCTGGGGCTCTAACTGACAATGAAGCAGCGCACTTCAAAATGTGCACTTTGTGGAGACGTGCCGCTTTCCTCCAGGGATGTGAGGCCTTTGTGACCTGCCTGATTGTATCACTTAGCTGAATTATACCGCAAGAACAGAAACAAAAAGGCAATCAAGATAGCTGACAGGAAGTGGTTTACAGGAATTATATTATTGAATGAGGCGATACTTAACGCAGACAATGATTTTTCAACCTTGAGCAAGGACTTTTTAATTTTGGTTCCCACAAAATAATATCTAGTGAACCATTGGTTTTTATTTGCGTTATGAAAAATACTATCTCTTCAACATTGCGTTCAGTTACAAAAGTCACAAAAATGAGCAAACTGAACGTCTGATGCTTATTTGGCCTTGTGCGGTGTATCTGTGAAGTGCTGGAGCCACAACAATGGAAAGAGAGACCTGAGAGCAAAACGAACAACTCCATCTGAGGCAGACGACACAAAGCACGTCAGCTGTTCTGCAAATGAACTGAGAAAGAGGAGAAGCTCCGAGATTAAGCCTTTGTAGAGCTTTGCCTGGAGGTGCAGCTGCTACAACTTCGCTGCTGAAATCACAACTGCAGCACATTGAGTTTTGTTAGCAATGCACCGCCAGTCAATTAAGGTAGTCAAAAATCAATTACACTCAAAAATCAATTACACTCAAAATTCAATTACAACGCTTACTGCTGAAGTACATTACTGTCACAAAATTTGACATTACAGGCAAAAGACAGGGCATTGTGCATTGTGTAGTAAATAACTACATATTCAAACCACAAGTTTGTTAAAAAAAAAATCTAACTACAGTATTTTCTCTTCTTTTACCAATTTACAGTTGATCTTTCCTCTTAAGAGAGTCATATTTACCATTAATTAACATTATTAGAAACCGATTGTGGCAGAATTGTATTTATTTATATATTCTGTGACTTACTTTAATTTATTTTGCATTTAAAAGACAGGTCTTGCCATACAAATTTTAATGATATTGTTTGGGAAATAACCTGAAATAAGAGGCCCAGACCAGCACGGCTATATCTGACCCACACACAAAAGCCCAAAGGCAGGCTGTATCCTCTGCATTATTACCTACATAATAACTTTTCACAATACCAAGCCATTCCAGACCATATCACATCTACCTATACTCTCAGAAAAATGCTTTTCTGCTCCTTCTACTTTTATGCAGTATATTGCCATTCAAACTTGTGTTTTGAATATAACGTCATTCCAACATTTGCCCCGAAAAAAGAAGGAATTAAAAAAATAATTAATAAATTATATATACCTTGCTTCTTGCCAGACTCAGTTAGTAAGTGTAATTCAAGCTCAAAGGGAGAAAAATCTAATAGACACTTTAAACATCACATGAAGAGATCAGGAATCATAAACGGCCCCAGGCCTTTCTGTGCTGGACACAACATGCTGTACGGTGTCCTGGCAACTGCGGAGGAAAAAGCATAATGCTGAAAGCAAAAGAATTTTCCAATGAGAAAAGTAAGAGAACTCTACAGAGGGGAGACCAGGTGAAACAGCATTCCCATATGGAACCTCCTTTAGCGCACAACAAAGTCTTCTACGTCTTGCCATTTGTTGACTTCAGATGAAAATTCAGCATCTGAGCAAGAACTGAACACCTACTGCGTGCTGTGGGTTAATAAACAAGTTCCAAAGAGGAATTAATAACAAAAAAATGTCTACAAAGCTTTACGGCTATAGTAAAAATGTCTACGGTCATCATAAACAAGCTAGGGAACAAAGAAAAAGAAAAATCAATACTGTTTTTGGGAGCCATTTAGAAGTGTTACCCGTTAAGGTTTATTAATCCCACCTATACTTATTACAAATTTTGCATTTGCATTTTTTAATTCTTCTAAGGAACAACAAAACATCATAATTACTGCATATCTAATACCGTTCACATACTAATGCTCTTCGAACCTTTCTTCAGTGAGCGAGACTGCAGCTCTTTACACAACTCCTTCAGAGAGAAGCTCCTTCAAAGCTCCTTAAGGGTATAATGAGTGGTGGTGCGTAAATCGTATTTGCACCACTAAGCCTTGCCTTCTGGTCCACATTACTGTTGAAGGCCAAAAATGATCTGTTTCTCTTTGCCAATTAAAATAACTAATATACAACGACTGCGATACATAAGAAGGAAATACCTAGTAAAGGCAAGGAGAACCATTCTGTTTTAGGTCACATTTGAAATAATAAGGAAGACTAAAACAATTGACCATGATAGCAGTTTGTCCTACAATGAATGAGGAGAAACAAATGATTAGTGTTTATAATTAGTGTTTATAAGTCATGACAGGAGCTAGTATGAGTCAGTGGGAAATACCTACACATTAATGCACCCTCCCTGTTCACTTATGTGTTTACTTCTCTCCATTCAGACATTGAAAGACAGAATTTCAGAAGACGTGGTTTGTAAGCTAATAACGATAATCCTGTAATAAACAGCCGCTGAAGTTCAAAGATGTGATTTTGACATGTTTAGCGTCTGTAAGCTGGCGTGTGCCTTGCAGTGAAAACAGCGTTCAATAAGTCTCGAGCTTCACTGAAATAACTTAGCAGAACTCCCTGTAAGCAGACTCTTAGAACAGTGAGAGACAGTGAGAGATGTCCTCCAGTTCGACTGAGAGGAGATAACTGCCATGCTTACTGCTGAGAAAAATTACAGAACACCTTGTTGTCTTTGTAACTGACAACCATACAGTTACAATGTACTAGAGGACACCCAGTAGGACAAAATGGAATCAAGATTTTACCTGCAGTCATTAACTTTAAGACAGCATCTCTCAGATTCTACCAAGTTGCTGCATATTTTCACTGCAGTAGTAAACTACTGACAGAACTTTGATGAATAATGCAAGTTAAAAATATATATATATCATTAAATAACATCTCAAACACTTTTGCAAACGCTTTGAGAATTTTCATTTATTAAGTAAACATTAAAATGTGAAATATAAAAAAAACATTATTAGGTATGTTTTAGCTCATTCATTTTGCAATCGCACGGAGTCGTGCAGCAAAAACTAACAGCAATGGCAGAACGGGGGAGAAGATGGACAATTACATCCCAGAGTCGTGTCAGAGACAGAGCTGAGAAGGCGGCGCGTAACAATCTGAAATCCATTACTGTCATTCCTCAAGTGCACGCTGCTAATGAATTATGCATCAATTCCAACCTGTGGAGTGCTGATTTTATGCTGAGTTTGACCAGTAATTTGTCTGCTCTGCATGGGAAATATGTACAATCAGTAAGCCAGACTTTAAAAGTGAAAATCAGGTGCAAACATCCATTAGAATTACTACATAGCTGAAGGACTGTGGAGTGAGGTGTTGGATAGCTAGTATGTATGCAACATGTGAAGCTAAAAAAATCCAGCTCAGTGCTGTACAGATACATCTCTATGCACAATACTCACTGGCTCTATGACAAACTACCTCAGCTGCGCTTAGCATTACTGTACCAACAGCTTTCTGATACCACTGCCTTGACATCTGATCGGCCAAAGCTCAAACCTGTCAAAAAGAAAACACATGCTGGCCTGTTTTTCAGTGTGCGGCAAATGCACACTCTCTCTGTGCACAGTCTGCGATGTCATGAAGAAGCACCAGGAGCCTGCGCCTCCTCCTCCTCCTCCTCTCCCAGCACAATGTCTACATCACGGACCTGCAGGGCTCCCCTCTGCTCAGCTCCCAGCTAGACTACTGAACCCCCTATCCTCCAGAACTTGACTCCATAACTGACCCACAACACTGTTTTTGTTTTTGTTTTGTTTCGGCTTTATGAAATATTCATGGTCCAGCACCCCTCTGGTTGTTCAGGATCACGATGCTGGTATGTAACACTACCAAACAGAACAGCATGTAATCTTAGCTCCAATATCTCACCAGACCACGGCCCTGTAATGCTAATCCAATGCATGAAACTGAGATATGTAATTATCCACTATAAAAAAAAAAAATTGAAATGAGTCCCATCTGTTTTCATCCCCCATTGCCCCCCCTTGAAACCAGCTTCTCTTTCGAAGCTTCAAAGTCCATCACACTCTCTGTCTTAGTTGACATTTTTTTGTCTATTACTGTTACACTCTGCACGTAAAACGATCAAAATGCAAAGAAGTTTCGCTAACTGCATTCTCATTCCCAAGAAATTCCAATTCAATTCAATTTAATGGATGGTTTATGGATTCTCCAAACACTAGTATGTAATTGGGGTATTTGGAAAATAATTATCCACACCAACTCTGAACCTGTGGGTGTCTAATGTACAGTAGGCTGCTAATGTGCGGTACAATTAATTCCCTCAATAAACAACCACCAACCACTCTACACTCAACATTTGATTTTGCAATAGGTGTTTATCTTAGCAGTTGTTATAATACTACAATTATGTTATATATGTTATAAATCATTTAAACAGGATTAGTATTATGCAATTCAAACCTGTTAATTTTACATTTTAAAATATAAATGTTTCATTTCTAATTTGTATTGATATTAAGTATTAGTTGCTATCTAATTAGAATAAATTGAAAAAGGCATTTTTGTAGTGTGTGTATGGGGGCTGGGGTGAATATGACATTTTACGGTCTTTACAAGATTTACAATCACTTCAAGAAATGTTTGGTGAATATTTTTGTTTTAAAACCAGATAGCAGTCGAAAACCTATTCCGGTTTCCAGCAGAGAAACCGGGCAAGCCTTGTTTTTTTCCTCTGTTCTGTTCCATTGTATAGTCTCCTAATGACTTTCCGTTCGTTCCAACCAACAGCGATGTCTTCTTCTGTATGCAAATACATGAGAGCTCTGAAGTTGTAGGTTCCACTTTAAGACTGCACCTCTTTTTATGACCACATAAAATGCCATTTTTTATTAGATTGCTGACTTTGCAGATGTAATAAATAAAATAACGTAAATGAATTAAAACTGCAGGCTGGAAGTTTTCAAAAGTTCAGTCCATCGCAGTAAGAATACCTTTAACTGAGAAAAGCTCAAGGGACTAATTAAACGGTAAAATTACATGTGCACCTGTCGCAGTTTGTTTGCCTACCAGACCTTTGGAGAAAAAGGTCAAATCTTTACTTTTAATAGAATCATATTGACCAAAACATTTATTCATTGCACCCTTTTAGAAAAAAAGCCAGTAAATGTCAACATGAAGGTTTTAAAACAGAAACTATCCATAACTGTGCTTCCCTGAATAATATAAGCATTAGAGAAACGAGGATGTTTGAGTCCCAACTGCACCTACACATTTCTTGTCCTTGTTACTATCTCCCCTGTTATACTCTCTCTGTATACAGTTGAAGCCAAAAATATGGGCATCTCTGACGTTTTTCAGATAATGCACCAATTCTTCTTTAAAAAGGGGGACATTACAGATGTTTTGGTGTTAAGAACTGCAGGGATGCCACAGAGGAGTGAAAACCTTGAATGATTCCAAGGGCGTGTGCCTGACAAGGTCACTCAAATCCAAGAACATAACATGATAATCCTACACTCTAGCATGCCTTTTTTAATGTGTGTCAGCAGAGGGATCTTCCTGGGTATTCTACTATAAAGCCCCCTTTTATTGAGATGGCAATAGACAGTGTGACTTGAAACTATTGCAATTTGTGTCTGAAGATCAGCTTGAACCTGGTTGTCAGCTGGCTATGCTTTTCCTCCACCATTTGGCCACTCCATCAACTGTCCACAACCACAGAGGTTGGCTACAGTGCCACGAACCTTAGAGTTCTTTATAACGTTGCATATAGTGGACACATAAACATGAAGTCTCTGGACTTGCAGTCACACAATTGGCCAAGCTTTTCTATTATGTGTTTCTCACCTCCTCAAATCATTCTCTACTTTTCTGTCTTTTCTCCATGCTTGATGTGGTTCACAAAGGCACACAAGTACATGCTCAATCAATTCTCTATTCATAATGGTTGAATGTGTGATTCCAAACTACGAGCACCGGTAGTCTGTGTGAAGGCTGAGGTTTAAAGACTTGGGGAAAAGGTGGCTCACCTATGTAAATGACAACTTTGGAACTTCATAGCACCAAAGGTGACATGTTCTCCAATGTAGGAGCGAGAGACTGAATTTGTGAACATCTGATGTTTGCTAATAGAATGATGTTCAACTAAGTCACTTCTTTATTAAGAAAAAAATCCACAGCTACTCAATAATTAGAACATACCTGGAAACAGTATACAGTATTTGTGTAGAAATCTACTAAAACTTGCTCAGAACAGGCTGTATTTAAAATACCACAGATATTCCACTAAAAGCCAAACTATTCCACTAAAAGCCAAAAGACACTGCAGATTAATTCTCAGTGTCAATGAAGTTAACCCTGAAATACTCCCAGTCCTAAGAAAAACATACAGCCATACATCAACAAATATGGCACAGAAAGAGAGGATGATGACATGAGATACTGATACCATAAAATTGAAAAATCAGCTGTTCTGTCGGCACATTTCCAGTAATTACTTATTCATATTTCATAGGAAAAAGGGAACCCCCCCACACATACGCGCACACACCCAACCCGCTGGCCTAGTTTTAATATGAAATTTATACAGTGTTGTCAGCGTCACTCTGGGGAGAGCCAGTGTAATGTGTGAATATGCTCAAAGGGTGCATTTGCATATCTCTTCAAGACTAAATAAAGAAAAAGATGAGGGAGAGGAAACCACTGTGAAAACCTCTACAACGGCTCACGCAGACAGTGGAGAGCAGTTACAGGAACTGTGTCAAAGGTCACTATTCTGCAAAAGCTTAAAGGATTTATTGTAAATCAGCTCTCCACTTATCCATGGCATATGAGTTCCGGTGAAGTTCTTAATGACAGAAGAAACATGTAGTTAGACGGTGTGTGAAACAGATCCGTTAAACAAGAGGATTACCATGGCAGGCATAGCATCAGTTTTTCTTCCACCCATTTTAACTTAGCTTTCCACAGGCCATGATTCTACTGTCATACTGAAAGGTGGATGGAGGTAGATACGCAGCAGAAGAAGACTTCAACAGGGAGATGGGAACTGGCAGACGGCAACACTCGGGCACGTGGCAGGTGAGCAGGAACACGCGTGCAGCAGGCGTGCAAGTTACACGGGCTGACGCACTCACACCATCCCTGCCTCACGGAACACTGGCCAATTTACTCTGCCACTATGGAGCTCCTGGCACCAATCAGAGAACATTGTAGCTCATTTCCCCACTGTGATCAGGGCCCTAATGCCCACCCTGTACCTGGGAAGACTGTTATAGCTCATTTAACATTTCCATGCTTTCTTCTTTGTATTACTGACGACTGCCTAAACTTCAGTTATTATTCCTACCTCCTTCACCAGTAATTCTCAGCACCAAACGGCAAAAAGATTTTCATTCAAAAACAATTTATTATGAAATCATTAACTTTTATGTGATTTTTTTGCCATCTAGGGACAGTTAGGTTAAAATGTATCTGTACTCTCCACCTCATAGTAAAGAATTTTAAAGATTTTTATGCAACATAAAATGTCTGTTTTTATGTAACTTTTGTTTTAAAAAGACCAAATATGTAACTTGTTACAGCATAAGTGTAAAATATGCTATTCTTACTGGAATTCTAGTTTTTATTCCAGTTTAGGTTTTTGTTTAGATTCAAGTTGATTTAACCAGTCTGCCTCAATATGTTTTTACTTTCTCACTACCACCTTATTGTCCTTTAAGTATGGAAGATTTGTTTCTAACATGGTTGTCTTTGGAGGTGGTTTGCAGGTCCATAACTTTCAGTTGTTAATATTTTGTCCTCAGGGGAAATTAGCACAAAATAAGTACAGGTAATGGTTTTTTAGTGCTTTAGGGCAAAGCCACCAATAGAAGCACGTCGGTAAGTTTGTGAAGCATTTGTTTACAAACAGCGTGATTGGATCATTCACCCAAAGAGGTACAGCATAGCTCTCTAACAGACACGGGTCTCTGGTTTCTCTGAACAATTACTGGTGTGTGGCTCTCCTTGAGTACTAAGAGAATGCTCCTTAACCAGAAAATCCTCATCCTGCTGCTCATTTTTATAACTTACTTTGATTAAATTAACTTGTTAGGCAGGAAGATAGCAAACTTTACAAACAGTCCACTGGAGTTTTATGGTTTATTCAAACAAATTAACAAAATCCCTTAAGAGCGCAAACAGAACTGCCTAATGTCTCCCTCTGAAATCATCTACACCACAAATCATCTGTCTGCCTCAGCCCACCAATCAAAACAACATAAAACATGTACAAATAACATTAAATTAAAATTACATTTCACATTATTATTAGTTATACATAAAATTAATGGGGCAGTACTTATCATCTGAATGCACTTTGAATCTTTAGTATACTGTCAAACAATTGCTAATGTTAAGAGGCTAAATTTAAGAAGGAGAAAAGCCTTCCAATTCCTAAACAGTATACTTATTAAATGCAAAATGTAAGATAATGACAATCTCTCACCACCCACACTTTTCCACTGATTAATGACATGGCAACGATTTCCCTGTCAAACAGGTGGTATTTTTACCTTTGCACTCTCTGTTTGTACATCGTCTTAGCACCATGCAAATAAAAACAGACGATAAAAGGTTTGAAAGATGAAGTCCATATTTACACAATGGTCGTTTGCATTCTTGTTCTGAAAGTGTCTTTACTTGGTGATACCAGGCTCTGCTGATGCAGAATCACTGACAGCTTATAAATACTTTCTCTGTTTTGCCTTTTGACATGGACGTCATGGGTTTTTATTTCCAGCATTTATGTACACTATTTTTAACACAAATGAGTGTACCTGAAACACTGTGAATCAGAGCCCCGTTCTGGCTAAACAACTGTGAAATTAATAACAATAAATTAAATGACTAAAACGTTGTCAAACTATGACTTAGTGTCCATATGAAACAGTCTTAACAGGTTCACAAACATTTGTTGTTGTAGTCTGATTTGCTCATTTTTCACTGAGCCACAAGTAGAATGTGTGTGTCTGCATGTGTGTCCATGTGTTACAAATATGTCAGGAGAGAACACTGTGAACAATATTAGAGCACTACTGAAAATTTGAATGCGTTTCAGATTATCAGTGGCACGCCTGAATGTGTGCCCACACTTTGACGCACTTTGGAGGGGCCGCACGGCCCCACCCCATACACCAACACCCCCTGGAGAGACACGGCCTGCCAGCCTGTCAGAGCTGGCAGTGTGGAAGCAGCTTTTCCTTTTTGGCCAAATGCCCTGAGAGTGGACACACCCAGCAGCTACAGGCACGGACCCTGAGACACCGGGACCGTGACGGTTGAGGTGGTGGCCGTGTTTACGAGATCGACGGGATGCTCGACCATGCAGCAGGTATGACTGTAAGGCTGGTTTCACATGATTAGCACTGAATGTTACGCTGAGCTGATTATTTAATAGTTTATGGGGAGCTGAGGTTGATTCCCAACCTCAAGTCATGCCACCCTGAGCGGCATGTTCTAGCCCTATTTTTCGTTTTGACAGTGTATTTAAAAGTCAATCAAATTCAAATTTGACCTATCTGATTTTTACCTCTGTGACCAGCAGCCAATGACAGAATTACCCGTACGTAACATGTGTAGCATATGCTACACTACAAAACGGCACACAAGCTCGTAGGTCAAACTGAACATTTTCCTGAGCTGTACAACATGATATTAAAGACCTACCATTGGGAAAAACATGATTGTTTGGCGAAATGTCAGAAGTCAGCCCCTGACCTAAGAACTGGACCTTCTAGGAGTCCCAACTAACTATGGGGTTTTAGCCTCCTCATCCTTGTCTTTCATGTGCCCACTATGCCATTTTTATATCTCTGGCTTGCTGCCTACATCATGCCAAAATATGCCTTTGGCTTTGAAAACACAGTGGAACACACTGAGTGAACACACTGGGAGAACACGGTGAGTGAATATGATGGGAGAACACAGTGGGAGAACACAGTGAAAGGACATGCTAGGATAGAACGAGCAGTTAGGCAAAGGAGGAAGAGGTTTCAAGAGGGCTGTAAAACAAAATGAAGAATAATTAGACTGCTCAGTATTGCTTGTGAGAATGGCGGCAAGTACCTCGCACTGAACTAAAGGTAAGCATGGTTTTTATCCTCCTGCTCGGTGATTGTGTAGTCTGGAGTGCAGTGGACCTGTGCAAGTGTCACACCTTCAGTGCTGCTAGGTAAACAGAGACTGCCACAAATGTTTTCCCTTAGTGGTATTTCCAGCTATTGCGATAGCCTAACTCTCTGTACAACAATAACGATGTAGTATATTCCATATTGTATGACATCTTTCAGTTCACAAAAGGTAAATGTATCCACATATTTTACTACCACGCAGAGTCTTTACAGCTTCAGTGTGTTCTGCTCTTGCCATCCTACAGACAATATTGTCTTGTATTTTCACAGTCTTACAGATATGACCATGTGGTGCCTCACTCTTCATGGCCAATACAGTGGCAGAAAGCAGCATCTGTGCAAGTTTGAGAAAATGACCTCCAAGAGCACGTTTATCCATCTAGAAGGTGCCTACACTTAGAGCACAGTGCTGTAACAGGCGAGAAGCAAACCCTAAAGTCTTTACAATAAATATGTGCATATTTTACTTGCATATTTACTTATATGTGCATAAATGGATAAATGTAATTTATTACCTGTTCACCATTACATTTATGAAAAAGTCATGTGAACATATAATTAAAAATACTGCAAAGTCTAGGCTGATTGCTTCAGTTGGTATTTAGGACTGCAGGGGTCCCTGGTCTTCATTCTTTCCAGACATCTTCAGAGGCAAGATACCAAGCAACAGAAGGACAAGGTTCTAGGATGTCTAGATGGTGACACCGACCATGGTTTATTTAGTAAGTAAGAGGAGAAATATTGATTTGAAGGCTGAAAAAAATTGAAACACTACAATTGGCAGAGAGTGGAGTAATGCTATCTTTGTACCACGTCTTAAAGAATGAAGAAATAGACTCATAAATATGAGATTGTTGGGGCTTGAGACGGGACATAAAACAGATTTAAATCATCCATGAGGAGTAAAAACAAAAGCACACTGTGCTGCCCAGTGGTGGGCAGAACGCATCTGGGCAGCACTAGAGACAATCTTATTGTCATTTCCATGTGTTATTGCTTTTATAGGCATTTATAGCAGAGAATGAATTTATGTAATGAATCATGAACACATTTCCAAACACAGCCTTGCAGTCATTGCCTATTATAGGATATCTAAATAAAAGCTTCTGTCTATAAACAAATTGTAAGATGAGCAGTCTTGATCTCTTGAATTGTCTTGGTGACTGGGAAGATTAAACACTAAAAAATGAATCTATTCTAAAAGTCCATAAAAGATCACTATACCAACATTAAATTACATTAATAAATTAACATCAATGATCACTGTAATTATTTACAGCAATTTTAAATGGTTTTTTTTTTTTTTTTGCAGACATTGCTTTGTCAAGCTTTGCTTCCACTGTACCCTGATACTGATGTGAATGACTAAATATTGCTTTCAACAAACCCTATTATTAGAGCAGCATACTTATTCAGGTAGATGTTTCATTAACACATTAACCCCTGTGCACATTACTGTGATGACAAATTATGTTCATTTCACTCAGGTGAACCTCAGATCTGACCAGATCGGCTGCTTCTGAGCCACAGCCAGGTTGTTCTGCCTCCCCTGGCAAAGAATCCTTGAGCACCTGAGGCAATTATTAGGGCGGGTCGATTTCAGGCATCTGCTGTGGCCGACAGGCCTAATACGCGAGTGGTAATGAATTTTCAAGGCCTTCTGTGGGAAGACACATTGAGGTAAGTGGTAAATGGAAGGGCATGGAAGTGAACCAATCAGGAAAGGCATGACTGCACACACACACACACACACACACACACACACACACACACACACACACACACAGCCCAATGCTGCCCAATGAGAACTGGCACTGCAATAGACCAGCTGTCTCCTCGACCTTACAGCGTCACTAAGCCGTCTCGCTATGCAGGGCCTAATATACACACTGTATTTTTACATGTGTCATTCTTGTTTGGTTGTTTCTTTAATGACACTGAATTTGTTTAATGATCTTTCACAACCATATTCATTGGTATTTATTGATTTTAAATTTGTTTACCTTTTCAAAAGTTCAAAAGTACTTAAATGAGTAAATATTTACAAACGATGCAAAACAAGCACAGCCAAATTTTACTTAAATTTAATTTGGTCCCTATAAATATGTACATTTATAGTTTGTTGTGCGTTTTTTATTTGAGAAGTCCTTATTTATTAATTTTTGATTGTTTTCCTACCATATTCCACCATTTTTTTAAGTAACATTATTCTGTGAGTCATTTTTGAACAAAATAATACATAATTAGTACACAAGTTAGCAAAGAGATGTTATGGTTATATATACCATCAGCTTCCCATTGACAGTGTAGTTGCTTCTGGTACTGGTAATGAGTGTTAAAAAAAAACCTACAACCTCAACAAAAGGAAAGCACCCATACCGCTAACACACCGTCACCTGCACTTTGTCATCTGAAGGAAGCATTTTAATGGTTAATAGTCAAGTTTATTTAAAGCAAATTTAAGAACATTTAAGAGTTGACCAAAGTGCTATACAGTATTAAATCAACAAATCCACATATAACAGGAAAATCACAAGAGACAGCAAATTAAACAAATGTAAAAATTAAATCAAATAAGTAAAATAAAAAGTATAATGAGGTAGAATAAAATGTAAAATAAAGGGAAATTAGATATAATGCCTTAACAAGAAGTGAAAGCCAGCTCAAAAAACAGGGTTTTCAGTCTGGACTTAAAAATTTGTAATGTAGAGGCAGCTCTGATATGTGGGGTTAAACTGTTGCAGAGCTTTGGTGCAAGAACTGCAAAAGCAACATCGGCTTCAGCTTCAGTCTCCACCTGGGAACGGACAGGAGCAGCTGGTCAGATGATCTAAGTGTCCTGCAGGGGCTGTGAGGATACAAACGTTCTGATATGTATGGCAACAAGCCATACATAAAAAAAAACAAGCACCAAAAATTTAAAATTAAATTAAATGGTAATGATAATAATTTATGTGCATTTCTCGTGAACCACCAAATAGAATTAACAGTGCCTATATACCTTTTATCGACATGTTATGCAATACCTACCACAGGTGAACCACAGGGGCAGCGGCATGGGTCTATGAGAACACTAGCCTCAAAGAAAACAACATGAAAATTCAAGAGAAACTTTACAAAGGTCTGACATGTATGAACTTCATTCAGTATGTCTTCCTATTTGATATTACATCCCAGCTCTGCATTGTGCTGAATGTGTTGTGAATTTCATACGTTTTTTTTTTTTTTTTTTTTGCAGTCTCCCCATAAATAAATGAAACGGTCTGACCTGCTGTTGTGTAGCTCCTTCCAATAGGACTAGTAACTTAGACATTTTTATGTTATTACTGTTCAAAAGGCTGAAAATGTATTCTGAATGTATTCTTTCACACTAATTACAATATCTTAAATTTCTCTCCATCAGTGTTATAACAATTCTTACAAAAACAGAAACACCTTGTTTATAACAGTTGTAGTGGGATGTATGTGTTAATATAACTTTATCTGTCATTAGATTATTTCAAAGAAACAGATATATTGTTTGTTGTGATTTAGTAGTACAATAAATATATTTCATATGTATATTTCTGTGAGAAAATTATTTTACATTGAATTGTCAGACTCCTCTATGTACATAATTTTTCTGTTTTTTATAGTTGATAACTATAATTCATATGCATAATCCCACTTCTCTGTAAGTAATAAACCACAACAAGGCATGCAGTTGTATGAAAATAATCAATCTCGGTTTGGTGTAATGCCGGTAACCAAGTTGAAGTTGATTATTTTTATTGAACTGCATGCCTAGTGGTCATATATCTCCCTTATACAACAGTTAACAAACAAATATATATAATGACGTATAGCAAATTTTTCAAAAGAAAATAATTTTAGTTAGCATTTATTAATTTTCAAATTTGCTCTGAAAAAATATAATCCCTATAACTATAGGTTACTCACTGGAAGCGACAAATCCCTTTAATGGATTTGGAACGTGGAACAAAACAAGTGCACATTAATAAACAATTGTTATTAGACTGCTGGAGCTATGTGTGCCCTTGACATTAATGCACACCCACATGACATCTCTGGACCAATAAGAATCTAGTATTTACCAAAACCATGGTATAATAACAGGTATACATTGATGAGGAATGGTGCGGATAGAAGGGTTTGATTTGTATCTGTGCTATTAAGCCATATAAAATTGGTGGGCTACATTGACTAATGAATGGAAATCGAACATGAGCTTTGCAGCTTCAAAAAGGCTGGTGTCTAAGTGCAGTTGACAGGGTGCTGACATGCTTTAATTGATGTCATTAATTTAAATTGAAAATGTAATTATATCATGCTTACTATAGTACATTTTATTTTGTCCTGTGGCAAAAGTCATTGTGAATAAGGTCATCTGGTAAGCGTCATCTCAGGCATGTCACCTGACATGAGGAATGCAAGGCTGGGTAACCTTTAACTGGTGTTAACTGGTGAGTACGTGACAACCAATCATTCAAAATCAAGTCCAAAACTCTTTTGGATAAATAAAGAACTTGCAATTCTGCAATTCTGCAAGCTTAACTAACTGGCACCAATACATTTATGACTGCAGTATTACTCAGAGTAAACTGATCCAAGGTATAGTTCTTAATAACAGCAAATAACGATAAAACTGGAATACGTTGTCATCACACATCCAGAGTTATGGGTTTCATTCTGGCTCTCGGCTCTGTGTGCGCCTGCACACCTTGCCTCCAGGTGCTCCAGTTTCCTTGCACAGTAGAAAGACTTGTGGTTCACATAAGGAAGCAGCTCCAGTGTTGTGTTAGCACTGGTGTGTGTCTCCGTGTGTGTGTGTGTGTGTGTGTGTGTGTGTGTGTGTGTGAGACTGCCTTGTATTTACCTAGTGATCCGTCCAGGGTATCTGCCTTGCATTGCTTGGGTTAGACAACTGCAAGCTGCCAGTGACTCTGTACCGGACAAGCAGTTTGAGAAAATAATTAAGCATAAGAAAAAAACAATATCTATTTATACAGCACTATTAATGGATTCCCTGCACTGGTACCAGTTAACAGAATATTATGCAAATAGACAAACAAGAATAGGACATTGTTGGGTGGTGCTTGAATTTTGTTTTAAACATTAAGATGAGATGCCAGCGCAATCACTGGATGTACAAGCATTAAACTGTCAAAGCAGTTTTGTACACCAGGTAAATGAATTACAAAGCAGAATTTCAAATTCATACTTCTATTTTTTATGTTCTATTTAAATTGCAGCAAAACTATTAAAACATCATAACACAAATTGATAAGAAAAAAAAAAACAAACAAAGGTAATTTTTTCAAAGTCCAAACACTTCACTGGTACAAATCCTGCTGTTTTATTTGAATGTACCTGACTGAATTGAACATAGAACATTTTGTGTTATGTAGCACATGACAGCTATGGAAAGCAAACAAAAGGTACAAGGCTGTTCAACGACACAAACTGATTAGAAAAGCAGTCACAACCCTCCTTTAGAACTTAAACCTTCAGTCTCACTGACAAAACACACTTTGATGGCCTTTCTCTGTGCAGTGTACTTAAAATTTAACTTACAAAATTCACCTGCTAAATTTGTTTTCAAAGACTACATTACTGATACAGTAATGTAGTCTTTGAAGACATGATTAAAGTACTAAGTTTCAGAGTAATTTAGAATTAAGGTTGCCAAAACATCCATCCATCTGCTATACTGCCATATCCAGTTCAGGGGTGCAGGAGGCCTGGAGTCCATCCCAGAAAGCAGGGCAGGGGACACCATGGTACTCAGTGGAAGCAACAAGTCATGCACAAACACACACCACAGGCAATTTGCAGATACCAATCAACTTAATCTGCATGTCTTTGGAATGTAGAAGTAAACTGAAGAACCTGCAGAAAACCCACCAAGCACAAGGAGAATATGCAAACTCCACACACACAGACCCAAGGAGGAGTCATCCCTGGGCACAGAGGTGTGCTAACCACCACGCCACCATGACACCCACATTCTCAGAAACAATATTATTTAAACTACTAAAGCTGGGTCGGCCAAGAAAGAGCGTGCTTAGCTTGGAATCATCCTGTTTACATCTCAGTATTAATTATATGAAATTATTCCAATTAATTGGTGTGTGTATACTGTCTCTTCTTGTCTCTGTGTTGTTTGAATGGCGTTGCTTTGTTATCAAAGGTATAGGTGTGTGTTGTTGTGCTGTGGAATTTATCGCAGTTCATTTAATGCAGCTGAACCCTGGCACAAAATGTTTTCTGGAAAGTAAGCCAATAACCATGCTTATGTAAACATTTGTCATTAGCAGGGATCCAAGTGAAAGTGCCAGTGTATACCTGATATTAAAAAAAAACTCTTCACTAACATTATTTCATTACGGACACCCCTTAATTTGAAGGGTATTGTATGACTGTGTTATTAGCATTACTTTTATTGTTTCCATTCCACCTTCCTCCACTGTGACAGTACTGTCATCTTGATTATAAAGGCAGAACAGTACTGAGCTCACTTGGAAGCTAACTCAGCGTGGAGGCTAGCTGAGCGTGTTTATGCAGCTGAAGTAGCTCGGCGTGCTCTCTAGCCACGTCGAGTTCCGCGCTCAAAGCATTACCTGGTGTGAATGCACCATCGCTCTAACATACCGACAGCAGCGCCGCTGTGGGCTCCCAGTGAGGTCAGGGCGCTGCGTGGAACTTAATGTAGAACACTGAGCATGCACAGCTCTGCAAGGTAATCCACTGGCACCTGGTTCTCATGCGGTAAAAGCTTTGGTGGCACCGTTATGTAGCGTGATTTTTTCTCCTTCTCTGTTCTGTGACACAGATAAGCTGTCAGCTGTCTGGCATTCTGAATATACACAAAGGACAACTCATTTACCTCTGCAGCTCACAGTTGTGAAGGAGAATCTCCCTTATTTTGTAATACTTTTCCAATTTTTTTTTTCTGTAACACTTATTGCTTCGTATGGTGTTAAGGGGGAAAAGTGTATTATTAACTATAATATAACCACTACTGGAATTTTCCCCTTTTAAATTTGATATTTAGCGCAAACAATGAATATATTACTGTTAGTTGTGACTATTCAGATGTAGTCATATTATTTGTATTTGCCTACTCCCTTCAGTTAGAATTCGGGATATTTAGATTTTATCAGCTTGACATTTGGGAGTGTCTCCAGTGTTGACATTACAGCACTCATCTGCTAATGCTTTTCTTGACACAGATTTCTCTCTCACACTCCCTCTGTCTTGCACGCTGCTCTTTGAAGCCTCAGCTTTGAGATGTGGGATTTTCATCCCTCTCTGAATTAAAAATGCATTCATCTTGAAAATGACTTGAAAGGCAGTATCTGATCACTAGCTCTACAGGGATTCCGTTGGTTCAGGATCACGAAACAGGGGCTAAATTGGTCTCTTTCTAATATACAGTATAGTGTGAACACTTTGACCCACAGGGGCTCTCTGAGATCTTACTGATCTGAATCCCAAGATGTCACTGAAGCAAAAGCTGTGAGCAGAAACAAAATATCTGGTCTTTTCTTGTAAAGTACAATCCCAGGTCTTGTACAACAGCTGCTTCTTCATTATATCACACATCACTGGAACTGCAACCTTGTCTTGCACAAAAGGTTAAAGGAAATGTTTAGCTGTACATGTTGAAAGCCTGCTTTACGAATGTTTTTGTTTTTTCTACTCTAATAGTAGTCTTACTGATACCGCTGTAACATAACTGATAAATGTTTACAATATGCAAAAACCTAAAAATACTATTTAAGCCGGAAGAGACAGTGTGATGCTTTGGACAATGTTCTGATGGAAAACTTCGGGTCCTGCCATTCATGTCGATGTTACTTTGACA
The DNA here is from genome assembly GCA_025773905.1 of Chitala chitala. Lineage (NCBI taxonomy): Eukaryota > Metazoa > Chordata > Actinopteri > Osteoglossiformes > Notopteridae > Chitala > Chitala chitala. The sequence continues at coordinate 13,357 of JABJVR010049426.1, read as the reverse complement.
CATACCACCTACATAAACATTGTTGCTGACCAAGTACGCCCCTTCAGGGAGGTGGTAATCCCTGATGGCAGTGGCCTCTTTCAGCAGGATAATGCACCCTGCCACGGTGCAAAAATGGTCCAAGAATGGTTTGAGAAACATAACAATGTGTTGACTTGGCTTCCAGATTCTCCAGATCTCTGTTCAATCAAGCATCTTTGGGACGTGTTGGAAAAACAAGTCCAATCCATGGAGGCCCCACCTCACTACTTACAGGACTGCTACTGATGGCTTGGATCTGCTACTGATGGCTTGGTGCCAGATACCACAGCACACCTTCAGAGGTTTAGTGGAGTCCATGCCTCAACAGGTCAGGACTGTTTTGGCAGTAAAAAGATTTACCATTAAAGTGGTTTTATATGTTTTATTAAAATGGATATGTATAAACAATAATGCATAAATATGCATAGTTTGCTTTATAATTATGTTAATTACTAAGAGTGAGCCCTCCAAAAATAAAAAGAACAGTACCAGGAACTGAAAGATGAACACACATGTACAGTTCTTCATCCAGCAGACACTCTGAGCCAAGAAATATTGGAGGCAAGACTAGACTTCTCAGTAGGTGAACAATTCTAGGTCAGTCTCTGGCCACACATTAACTGTAACTGTGCTATTTTCCAGAGGATTTTAACATTCGTCCTAAAAAACTCAGAGCTGTAACTGTATGTGGTAGTCCTGGTAATTCAAGCCAGCGAGTTACGTAGAAACAGACAGTCCTCCTCAGAAGATGTTCAGAAAACTCTGTTTCCCAAAAAAGGGACATCTCCACCCCTATTTCACCCACATGTTTTCACCACCTGATCAAGATGAGGGTCACAGTGCATTCAATATTACCATGGTTTTTATTTTGTAGAAGCATTGCCCTATTGAACAGTTTATTACTACTAAACATATAACAACTACTTACAAATGTTCTTGCTAAGGTATGTTTGTTGTTACACGTAAAAAATGCGGTCAGTATACAATAAACATTTTTGCATTCTGAACTTCTGAACACAACTGACCTGCTTTTGTTGGACCACCATTTTAGGTGTAACGCTTTCAATTATTTACACCATATCACTTCTGTAAATATAGAGGCAGGTAATGTGCGAGCTGCTAAGACAAGTGATTTTGCAGCTGGTTGCAGGGTCTCACAGTGTGAGAGACTCTCTTCATGTCAGCTCTTCCAGCCCTGTGAAGGCTGCTGCTCAGACTGCCTCAGCACTACACATTGCCCCTTTCTCCGTGCGTGTATGATCATGTGAGAGCACTTTGGAATCTGGTGAGTAGGGGTGATTGTGAATCTGAGGCCTAGTTTTAAACCCCAAATTGTGGGATACTTTGTTTTTTCGTTAGCCCATGTGACAACTTCAGAGTAGTCAGCAACGTGGCTGTTAAGTGATCTGGGGGAAAAAATAGCTCTCAGACTAACACAAAGCCACATGCTTCTCAGTTGAATTAATGTGTTTAGGTTGATTGGCCATGCCTGGCATGCAGGATTACACTATATATTTATATAATATATTTATTATGTCTTGTTAGGTGATCATTGTACATTTAAAGGCAAAACCAGTCTTCTGCATAACCAGGTTAATGTCCAGCACCTATAAACACAGATGTAAGGAAAATGACCAAAAATTTAAGGAAAATTACCAAAATAAGGGAAAATACATAAAATCCTGTCACTCTGTGCCTCTCCTAGGAGGAGGGACAGCTGAAGGGAAGTCTAGTGTTATGACTGTAAGTGACCCCCCAGAGCTCAATTGTAGATTAACTATTTTAGCCATAACCATTGTCAAATGAATCATTAATTTCAAGGTCTGAGTGACGCTAAACTCTGCAGACACTACTGACATCCGTGACTGACATTGATTAAAGATTGTATATTATCTTAATTTCACATAATTTATATTTATTTATGTAGATTGCTTAAAGCTAAATTATGCTTTTCCCAAATCTACTTAATTTGCATATATTTAATAATTCTGCTTCCAATGTAATTGTTATTATTTAGAGCACTTCAGTACCCTTGCTTATTCTACCATGTAAATGGTCTTCATTTTTAAATAACATCCTTAAACGAGAGCTTATTGAAGCTATCTGCTCAGAATATGTGCATCAGTATTCACTCCTAATTTCATTAAAATGACAATTTTCTGTCATATCTCAGGCCAGGTTCTAATGCACTAATATAATTGTTAGCGCCTCTTGCTTTTCTTCCGAATGTCTTCACTTCCTAATATTGCTGACTGACTGCATGTCATTTACAATGGGATTCTGAATTTTTAATACACATTTCACATACTGTAAAGCAGGCTTTATGTCTTACAACTACTCGTGACAAAGAAAAAAGGTGGAGCTGATGCTACCTCTCTTGTGGTCGTACATACATATCTGTACGTATCTGTGTCGTACCCCATTCAAAAAGAATTAAAAGAACAACCATAAAAAAATTTTTTCCTGATGATACCTGTACACCTAACTTGACAGTGGTTTACCCTGCTAATAATTGCTTTGGGTTTGCAGTCATAAAGACACAAGACGAAAGCATGAATTAGAATCATGCATATCTGAAGATCTAGCAGGCCCTGACCAATCTCGTGCTGTAGGCAAGATTTTACCTGGAACCCCTTACATTGCAACCAATTCCACCACCAATCACTGTGTTCATACCAGTGGAGCCCCTAGCATTTGCCTATGCCGCCTGTGCCCAAAGCCAGCTCTGTCTGAAGGCCACTTTCAGCTACCAGAAGATTTGGGAAACCAGAGCAGGAGACAACAACCAGGAGGCTAACAGAGACCATGAAAAACAAGGAGCTCATTCTGTATGTTAAGCAATGTAAGAACTTTAATAATGAAATTCAATAAAGGCTTATCAGTACTATTCACCTTCCACCCTTTAAACAGACTAATTTAAATTAAATTAGCACACATTGTATACTGAGCTGGAACAAAAAACTATGTCCTCACACTTGGTTCATTTTTGCTCATTTGCCATTTGCCTTTAGTGTTAGTATATTGTATTTAGCTGATTATGCATGCACCTGAAAAAGAACAGAGTGCACATTTGGCTATAATCATAATTAGCACAATTTTTTTCTTTCATCTTATCAATTTGGGTTGACACTTTATGTTACATCCTTTTTCATGTTCACATCACAATAGCAATAGGATTTCTGTTGGAAGAATGAGTTGTAGATGTGAAAAAATACCTTTGACCATATTTATTATGAAGTTAACATACAGAATATGGCAGTGACTGACTTCTCCTTGTTGAGTCTGCAGCCATTTCACGTGAATTGCATTTTGAATGAGTGTGAAGAAACTTCAAAGGACTATAGTGCCACTGCTCGGGTTTCACTGTGTCACATCCTGTGCCTGTACTTCCCATTTTCACCACTAGGTGTCTTCTGTCTAGTTTTTATGTATCTCTCAATTCTCTGTCCTGTCTAGTTTCTGGTCTCTCTATACATCTATACATTCCTCATTTTGGTTTCACTTTATTGTATTAGTTTTTTCACTTGGCTTCCATTTTCTTTTGGCCCCTTTATACACTCTCCACCTCTATCACTCCCCTGCTGGTTATTGTTGCACCTGTGGATGCCCATGGATGCTCTGACTGGTTTTCCTGTATAAGCCCTGTTTTTATATCCTTAATAAACCCTCCTTATTGCACATATGTAGCAGCTGTGAAAGTGCTACACTGAGAATTCTCCACTAAGTCAGAATAAGCATACGATTTGCTCCTCAACTGAGGGACTTAGGTCTTTAGCTCAGGAGTCTAATCATCTTGTCTGATATCTCTGTGTGGACTGCAAGGTCGCGAGTTTGGTCGCCCCTGTAACTCATAGACCTCGCCTTGTGATTCCTACATTGTGACACAGTGATGCTATGGTAAGGGTCAAAGCCATGGTGTTCACCCTTAAGGCCAACAAACAGGAGTAACAGCACTACAGTACAACAGCATGGAAAGGTACAAATCATGAACGTGGCAATAAAGCAAGACAGAGGCTGAATAAGGGGTTAGAGTATCCAGCGCTAAGACCTAGCTCTAGAAAAGGAAAACCGTGCCGAAGACGCAAGCTCCAGTCTCTGTGCATATAAAAGGAATTGGGAGAAGCTGTAACTGTGGTTACAACCTTTTTCATATATTGAGATGGTGTGATGACCTGTTCAGCTATGCACTGTTAAATATAGAAGGCCAGCCTGTGTCAGAAACAAGTAACATATCTCACAGGTCAGTCTTTGGGTTCTACAAGAGTAACTGATGAGGCTGAAACCAGCAGGATGTGTCTAAAGCCAAGGCAGTGTTTTTTTTTTTTTTTTAATGTAATTTACAATGTAACTTTTTAGAAATCAACAAAAAAGTGGACGTTAAACTGAAAAATGGGATGTCCTAAATGAAGACTGAAATATGGTGTTAAACTTTGTAGGGGCATAAAAACCCTTGCATCTAGACTGAAGTGTAGCTTCTTCCCAGCAGCTATAAGATTCAAACAACAAAGAACAAACAGAATATGAATTCTTTACTGAAACATGTCAAAGGCGATTTGAGTCACAGCGACAATTGCGTTTGATGTTCGGTCCTGTGTTCAAAACCAAAAACTGGTCATCTGCTCTTATTTAAAAGTGTTATGCTCTATGTGCTAAAATTTTTGTGTATTTAAACATTTCCTTTTGGACTTTCCCCTCCTGTACCTCAGTGCCTTGGTTCAGTGATATTGTGATTGTTCTTGCATGGTGAGGAACATACATTCATGCTAGCAATTTTTTTACATATCGCAAAAACTGAATCTGAATGATGGAAAATCCAGTCACAATGAAGATGTTTTTTATATCTTTTTATAAGTATTCAAACAAAGACTACACCTTTACTGATATTAAATATTTGTATAAAACTTCAAATGCATTGCACTGATAGTGACTACACTCAGATATACTGAGTTAAGCACATTACTTGTAGCAAAGGGTGTGTCCTAATTAACTCCCTTTTTCATGGTGACAACTGTGTCGTTCTTAAAGAAACAGTGCAAAGATTTAAAACACTTTTCAGCATGAATTATTAACAGAGATTAATAGATGAATTTGTGTCTGAATAGTTAACACTGTTGCCTGACAGTTCCAGGCTTCTGCGTTAAGGCTCTGGTTCCCTGCGCTATACTTGCAGTGTTTGTGTGCTCTCCTAATGTACAGGTTTGCTCCTGTTTTCAAAAGTCAGGTGGATTCTACAATCCATCCATCCATTTTCTTCTGCTTATCAAGGTTTGGGTCCTGGGTGCAGCAATCTAAGCAGAAATGCCCAGACCTCATTCCTCGTGGCCAATACCTCCAGCTCCTCCACAGGAATATCTAGCTGCTCCCAAGCCAGACAAGAAATATAACTCCGTTTTGTTTTTTATGTTTCTTCACGAAGTTTGACATGCTGAATATGAAAATCACATTAGTTTTTGTGTATCATCAACAGTGCTCATAAAAACTAAAATATATTGACAACCTATACAAGCTAATTTGTTATAACTCTACAAAATGCTGATATGTCACAGCTATTTAAGTAGTTTCAGACTTTCAGAGTTTTATTGTGTAATCTCGCCATATAGTACTTGGTCTGCTCCAGTATCTTCTCTCCAAAAACACCTCCCCAGGAAGGCATCCTTGCCAAATGTTCGAACTTCCTCAGTTGGCTGTTATCAATGTGGAGGAGCAACAACTCTACTTTGAGCTCATCCCGAACATCTGAGCTCCTCACTCTATCTTTAAGGCTGAGCCCAGACACCCTCTGAAGGAATGTAATTTTTTATGTCTTTTGCCCATGACTTCAACCTTTGGGTCACTACCCAGAGTTAATGACCATAGGTGAGGGCTGTGATGTAGATGGGTTTGGCTATCAGCTCAGCTCTGTCTTCACCAAGACAGACCTGTACAATGTCCATATGAGTGCCGATACTGCACTGATCCATCTGTGAATCTCTTGCTCCATTCTACCCTCACAAGATACCAAGATGCATAAACTCTTCTATTTGAGGGAGGACTTCATTCCCAACCTGAAAGGAACAACACACCATTTTCCAGCTGAGAACTATGGCCTCAGGTTTGGAGGTTCTGACCCTCATCCTTCACGCTCAGCTACAAACCACCCCAGAACACACTGGAGGTCACTGCTTGATGAAGCCAACAGGACTACATCATCTGCAAATAACAAACACGCAATCCTGAGGTCACCAAACCGGACACCTTGCAGCCCTTGGCAGTGCTTAGAAATTTTGTCCATGAAAATTATGAACAGAATCTGCATGAGTAGGCTTGTCCAAAGTGCACCAGGGACAACCTGACCTGACACTGGTGATACGGACCAGACGCTCTGTACGTTGTATAGAGAGCTACTCTTACATTAAATAATTCTTGGTGTGATTGTGTGCGTGCGTATGTGTGTATTGGGGGGAGGGGGGCATGCACATGCACCTTCTATAATATTGTCACCATGTAATATTGACCATGTACTCTTCCTTCACTTCAGTATCAACTGGATTCTCTAGCGTGTGTGTGTGTGTTTGTGTGTGTGTTTGTGTGTGTGTAACAGAACTCATTATATTTGACATTTAATGGTATTTAATCCTCTCAATGCATTTGACAAGAGTTTTTTTAAAGATAGATGGTCCATAAAACAGGAATAATGTGATATGTAAGAACTATAAATAAAACAGTTTCTAAAATATTTTGACCATCAATTAAATTATCTGCAGATGTGGCAATTATTTGGTTAATTGACTTTATCAGTGTTTTGTATGTGAAATGTCATTATAAAGTTTAAATTTCGCTACAATTATAAATATATTGTAGGCATTGGACAGCCTGAACTGGTTGGTGTCATTTTATTGTTTCAGGCAACTTTAACAGCAGGATTTCTGGTGAGTTCATTTAGTTTAGTTATGGATGGGGGTCTATCCTTTAGCTTTTGTGCAAAGAACACTACTGAGATATGTTGATAAAGTAAAGCTTAGATCTGATTGAAAGCAAATTAAATAAAATCCTTAAATGCTAAATAAGATGACGTTAACAATTGCTCAGCTGCTTTCAGAGCTAAAGTTATACAAAGTAAACTATATAAAAAGAGTCATATATTTGAGTCCTGGGAAAGTGAATTGTTGCAGCATCAGAAATAGGATTGAAGTACAACACTTAAATGATTTGTGATAATACAAAGGAATGTATATACATGTACAATATATCCTTATTAAGTCTATTGATTCAGTTTTCTGCATGAACTCCCTTTCCTACATTAGCTTTATCCCTCAGTTATGATCACTAAGCCATGGTCACTTTCCAATTTAATAAGAATCTCTTTCTCTTTTTAATTCTACACATGGTACACAATCTGTATATCAATAAAACATTATTTTCTGAGTATCGCTTACTGAGAAGGCATCAAAGAATAATTTTCACGTATTGACTCGCTGACATTTTATGTCTTCTGATTCCCTTGGATAATGTACAAAAAGGTGCTTTGTGAGATGAGGCTGACAAGAATGTGCATGTTAGGTAAACTTCAAATGACAAACTGAAAGATGCACTATACAAGTTAGGTTAATGTGGGCACCCCACTGGAGGCCACTGCACTAATCCATGGTTTCTGTGAAGGGCCCCTCGACAAAAGACCCGCACTGTATCTGGTTTTTAGAAAGCTGTGGGCTTCCTCAGTTAATCAGAGAGGGAGATGTTGGCATCGTCAGGACTGAGCGCATACTCAGGACTCAGCTTGGTTCTCTATATGCAACTGATGCGACCTGGATATACTGCCGCACACAACAAGTCTACTCAGTACATACAGCGCTGCATTAAACCAAGGAAAATATGGAATTATGAAAACATTTTTTTGAACTGGGGAAATAATTATGGTGCACAAAATACAATTTCTCAACTGAATACATTAGCACAATAAAACACACGTTTGGACTTTTTACATTACCTTCCAGAAACACTTGGGGGAAAAAATACATTTTGCCCAAGGTTATACATTATTTGAAGAGAAGCTGGTGCAAATCATATAAAGGCAGTCTCTTTTCCATTTTAAAAGCAAAAATAATATCTGATTGAAGAGACACTCTGAGTCCCTAAAGAGTAGCCTGCATTTGGCATAATGTCTAATCTTGACAAGAAAGTATTGAACATATGAGCTGTATGAGGGTTTATATCTAATTGCTCTGTTGGAACAATGTTTCAAACTGCAAATTACAGAGCTGCTCTACTTTGCTGATAAACCACAAAACAGCATGAAGATGTCACAACAAAGCATTACCTTCAACTTTGCAGCACGTGTTGACTGAAAAACAGGAGTCTATTGAGATCACCGTAGCTGATTTTCTGCACATCACCGTGTCACAGTTTTCCTGCATGAAATGTGCACGTGAATAATTTCTTCATATGGCAATGCCTCAATCAGTCATCATACACAAATACAGAGCAATTTATTTGCATAAGGCTAAATTGGAAGGAGACAATTTTTGAATAATGTAGCAACTTCAGTGGTCTAAAAATTGTCAGTTTTTTAGCATTAAATAAAAACTGTCTGAGCTGCATTCTGACACTAAATTGGAATAGCCATGGCAGGTTAAAAAAATGAAAATATTTTTAAATCAAAGTAATTACACACATTCTCACTTTATCCCAAAAAATGCCCACTGCTCGAAGGAAAAGTAAATGATTAAAGATAGTCATGGACGAAATGGCTTCTGTTGTTGACAGTTTCTTTTCCAGGGTTTTTCTGTTCAAAATCAGTTACACAAATTATAATTAACAGAAAGCACAGATAGTTCTCCTTCCTTGGATCACTTTTGGTACGTCCTGACCACTGCAAACTAGGAACATCCCACAAGAGCTGCAGTTCTGGAGTTGCCCTGACCCAGTGCTCTAGCCATCACTATTTGGCCTTTGTCAAAGTCACTCAAATCTTTACACTTCCCAATTTTTTTCTGCTTCCAACACATTAACTTCAGGGACAAAATATTCAATCAGTGTAGCCTCACCATTCAGTGGTCATAATGTTATGTATATGTCAGTGTATATGTCATTGTATCTCCTCCCTTACATTTTGCCATGCGCTTACATATTTTTAATAATCCAAATTTACTGCAGATCATAATATTAACAGAATTTCAAGTGACAGGAAAATTACTTGTACTGTTGCAAGGCTTGAAATTGTGATGGTGATAATGTCATGCAGATATTTATTTCCCAAGGATTTCCTTAAAAAAAATTAATTAATGGAACGCAGTACAGACATTTCCATTGACTATAAAAGTACAAACTGTACTCCCCACATGGGCAATTATCACTACCTGTAGTGATGTAAGGTACCTACTGTTCCATGTTAACGATAAAATGTCCCAATAAAATATGGTCCTTATGGTTACCACTGTATAGAATTTACATGACCAGAAAATTATAAAAGCTTATGAAAAGGAACACTTTTACTGTTGCAGGGTCACAGGGGACACACATTAACGTGACATCAGAAGCATTACAGAGACATCTGTTACTTAAACTCAGATTATTAACAACACATTCCTCGGCCCTTCTACACACGTTTACCTTTCCCCTCCAAAATAACATCCTACTGCTGATATAATAGACACTGTTACTCCACACAACATCCTCGCTTTGTGGAAAAAGCCTGACTTTTGTGTACTGTAGCACTGGTTTTTTGGGTTCATGTATCATGTCTGTGTTCAGATCTTTAATCTTGTTTTGGCATGCCCCTGACAATTCAACATTGCACAAATTTCACATAAATAGTCAATTTGTATAATATAGAATACTAGATGTTAAAAGGTCCTCCTATTCTTCCTGAAAAATCTTGAACACATATAGACCGTGTACATCCACACAGAAATGTACCCACAGCCATTACTCAGTAACACCTTTACGGCAGCTCCATGTTAACGATGCAGTGGTTGTGGAGTTGTATTAGTATTTAAATCATTAGGTAAAATGCAGACAGTTGATAAATTATAAACAGCTCATTTGTATCGTCAGAATATCATGAGGAAGGACACACTGGCCTATGAACATTGTGAGTTTTATTTTAATATTTAATGATATTTCACCTAAGAAAAGGTTGTATTGGAAAACATGATGTTAGACAATACGCAGGCATCTCACAATCATAAGGTCACCAAATTTGAATATTAGACTTGGAAGTCTGAATATACAAGTTGTGTACAAAATAACCAATGCATGGAACCCCTGAACAAATAATACAAAACTAAGGCAGGGTGAACTCATATTCAGACATGCAGACCTAAACCTCGTGCCTTTCATTTCTGTTATATTCGAACGCTTACTGTATATGTGTTGACTACATCATATTAATATTCCAATCTAGGTGAAGACACTGGTGACAAAAAACATACTTAAGACTTTGTCACTTTTGAAAGCAAATTCATTCCCATTTTATATGTTGCTTACTATAAATAAATACTATATAAACATTACATACCTGCATGCCAAAATGTCTTTTGCCGTTAATTGTCCAACCAATTAATGATTGATGATAACTATAGAAAATTGCAACTAAATGCCTAAAAACTCCTACCTGATATAAAAAATAATAATTGCATAGCTTCTTGAATTTGACATCTAAAAAAAAACTGATCATTCTTATCAAGCAAAAAAAATTAGACTTAATTGTACACTTCTTGTTCACAAACATCTTAAAATACATTTTCATATATACAACACCTATACTTCTAAACAAAAAAAGGTCAATCTGCTTTCCACAAGTTTGTGTCTAAAGGTCACCTTTGAAAGAGTGTGACAAAAAGTGCAACTTACGCTCAGTTCCAGCATGCAAAGTGTTGTGTGCACACATGCATTCTAACAGTAAAGGCACACTGACAGAGCTATAAATGTTCATATATACAAGCATCGTATTACACAGAAATGATTTTAGATACTTATACAATGAATTTCTTATTTTCAAGAGGAACATAACTGGACTGGCACCCCACATGCACCACAGAACAGAGCTGAGACACGGTATTTTTTTCAAGTATCTCTAACTCAGCACAGACAGCCCCTATCAATATCATCCTCAATGCATGAGAACACAGAATTCCTAAGCCTGAAATCTTCTGAACATTAGAAAAAGTAACAAATTTTGTTTATGACCGTAATAATTTAATTTGGCTTCGCTCATTCAGACACAAGGTTTCCAGCTTATCTGCACTCCTCGTTTCAACTGCATCCTTTGAAAAATTAGGTAAATATGCCATTATAAACAAATGTCCTTTAAGAACAAAATGTCACTTTCCTAACATTTTGAGTGAAACCAGCTCAGTATTGCCACACATTAAGTGCAGATGACCTGTAGTGATAATCAGTCTTTCATCTCTTGAAGCAAAGCCATTACCCAAAAGCCAGCAGGCCAAGCAAACTATACCATCCCTTCAATGCAGTGCCACTTCACTGCACCCTCCCTTACACCAGTACAATTCATGTGCTGTAGCAAAAATAAAATTTGAACCATGCATGACTCAGGGGCAGACAGTCCGTAATCAATATGGCCCATACTTGGGGATTCTCTTAGGGCTACATCAATATTCAAAACATTGAACAACAGAGGAGTGTAATGGTATAAGTGGGCTGCGACTTACGGAGACTGTTAGCTGCTGCTCTAGCCTGCACGTTTTCGTAGTGAGAAACGTGCACACCCAGAGCGTCTTCACGATGGTGCTCCCCTGGACACGGCGCCTGCTGGTTCATCACATTCGCCAGTGCCCTGAAAGAAAAGGTCTGTTTGGGTGAGGTCGCATCTCACATGTGTTTACTGTTAGTGACGGCAGGGAGAGCAGCTGTGGTCACGTGCGGCAACAAACAGCACAACTTTTACAAACAAACTGTGATCATATTGAGTGTTGTACTTTAGTGGTGATTATCTTCAAAAGAGTTTCAAAATTCGGTAAAAATTATAATGATTGTTAGTTTGAGCAAAATTATGTGTCCTTATTTCTAAGTAGTATACTTTCTACACAGAAGACCTGTCTGTATTTTGGTAACATTAAAAGTGAAAAAACAACGCCTTGCCCCCCACAGGTCAGTGAAATCCATAAAGAATCCTATGTAAACTATGTTTTTTGCCACTGTCCTGAAAGAACAGCACCCTGAGCTAAATAGGTAAACTATGTACAAGAAGGTGCCAGTCAAAATATTCAGCTTCTGTTGTATATGATGATTAATTAATTATTTATCATTTAAAGCCTTTCAGGTGAATGTACAGTACAGATACCTTGTTAGGATTATTTTAGAAATGCAGTTATCACTATTTTGCAATCTACAACAAACCTGACACCTAAAACTAACAAAAGAGTTCTGGAAGCAGGCTTTATCGTTAATTGTCCACTAAAATAATCCAGTACTCTTTTCATTAAAGATTTTAGATAGGACGTTTTTGATAGGTTTCTCAAAAAAAAACAGTGTATATGGGTATATGGTGAGACAGAATGTAATATACGAGATCTCAGTAAAGTTGAGCAGAACCTGTCCTCTCCTGCTATCCCAGTCTGACAGGCGTGAAAAAGTGGTTGTTCAGGCAGGTGCGTCATTGACACAACATGTAAGGTGACGCTTCTGATAACCTGGCAACACGTGGTCGTTGTTAGGCGGTAAAAAAACAAACAAAGCATCTTTCGTAAAAAAAAATTATATTGTCAGGCTTTAATGTAAATGTGAATTTTGCTAATGTGAGAGAGTGGCCTTGTCCTTTCTGTATGTTTCCACATGAGTGCTGCTCCTTTTGCTGCTCTTACTGCTGCTGCTTCTGCTCTTCTCCTGCTGCTGCTGTTTGTCTCCTGCTACTGCTCTACTGCAGATTCTTTTTCATCCCATTTATCCCTGCCCTTTGGATGCATATCTTCACCAGAGTCTAAACTTGAAATACATTATGTTCATTCTAACAGGACTAAGAGCATTATTGTCCTGTAAATGATTCAGTTTAATGGTTATTAGTGGACATACATATTTCTGTATAACTTCTTCAACTCATGTTTCTCATGATTCTGTATAGTAAGTACTGCATTTCACTGTATTCATCACAAGCATTGTGGACTTGTAATAATCATGATGTACAAACTACAAATGTATTTCACTCTTTCTATGTCTATGTGTGTTAAGACAGACTATTGAAAAGAATTAAGGAAGCCATGTTTTAACAACCAGCCCATTTGACTGTATATTTGTGTGTACAAACTTTGGTTTGTAAACTTTTGTTTACCGCTTCTGAAGAGATAAACTTTCTTTCTATTTTGATTTTTTTTTTTTTGGGGGGGGGGGGGGCGGGGTG
>JABJVR010049425.1:0-21972 GCA_025773905.1 Chitala chitala | reverse complement strand
ACACACACACACACACACACACACACACACACACACACACACACACACACACACACACACACACACACCCTTCAGCTTCCACTCTGCCTACATGTGGTCACGTTTCTATGTGGCTTTCGGGATCAGCTGATATTTGGCTACTGTCCCTCATTTGCCTAAATCGGCAAGGGCAAGAAGGGTGTGGTGTGTACAAGAAACAAGGGTTTTATCATCTTTCAGAAGGAAGGGGATCCGAAAAACAGACTGTGGGGAAGTCATACATAAGTTCAGTTGGAATGAGGTGAATAGTGCTTTTCTGCAAAATGTCTATGGGGAGTTCCTACCATCTGAAACACAACCACATGTGTGGGAGAGGGGTAAGATGGGGAGGAAGCCACAGAATGGGGGGGGGGGGGTTGGGGGCATGAAGTCAGACACCCCTAATGCTGTTCTGCCCCATTATAGCTTGTAGCTCATGCAGCCAAATTTGTATTTTGAGGAATACACTTTGAGTCACTGCAGCAGGACGAAATATATAAATATAGAATAGCAGGGCACCCAGTAGCATCAGCATCTTTAACTCTCCCATCTTTACCTGTCCCATCCTACCTACCAGTACAATCAAAGAACTGTTTATTGTGCAAATGGGGTGCTTAAAATGGTTAAGAGAGAAGGAAGGCAGACTTCTGTCATTTTATACACCATCTTTAGGACTTTTACAGCTTCGAAACTTCAATCTAATGCTAGCAGAGCCCCACATATGCACACAAGTGCAGAATTTTCTTCCTCATTGTCTTCACCTGTAAGTCAGTAATAAAAAGTAGTTAGCTGAGGTTTGAGCCCTTTTAGCAGCTGAGGATGGGCTTCTGCTGTATAATTCATGCTGTCAGAATGTGAAGGACAGGTATACCGCAGCAATATTCAAGGAAACAGTCTAAAAACATACGCTAGGGCCTTCACACAGCGGCTAGGGGCACACACAACAATTATCATGTGGTACCACAGCACTCGGATTTAGGACAGTGCCAAGAAAGCAGACTCAGCAGGACAGACAGCCTGTCACAATAACCACACGCATGTTAAAGCAATACCTAACAAATAATCAACATGAACGACAGTCCAAAGACAAGGTTGATGCAAAACATTGAGGGGGGGTGCTGGGGACCTGTGACAGCTATACAAACTGTATGTAGCACACAGATGTATAATAAAAAACCTAAACTGTTCGTTATTTATTGTTATTGTCACTGTGATCTGCTGTCACTAGTATTTGTTGTTGTTCATTAATAGTTAATTTATTGCTTTCTGTCCATTTCTAAGCTCTACCCATGTTTTAGGCCAAGTTTTTTTAGCACACAAGGGCTCCTATACCTGTACATCTGCAAATGGCAAATAAAGATGTTGAAGGGCTTTCCAGCACTTCCTGGATGTAGTGCCCAAGCTGTCACGTTCGCTGTTTACCACAGCATCATGCTGTTGTTAATTAAATACATGTGCACCACACATTGAGGGTAGCTTCCACCCCCCACTATGCACACCATCACCCATTGCATGTAACAGCAGGCAGATGGAGGAAGTAAAGGGGGACAACGGTTGCCTATGATCCCCAAATGCAGGCCTAGCGGGTGGCCTCTCCCTAGGAAAGATGTTTATTATTGTTATTGCAATCGTGTTAATTATTGTATATGAATGACTGAAGGCAAAGGGTAAAATCTATTTGTGGGTAAAGAAAAGGCTCCCACACCAGACAGCATGATCCACCAGCTCAACATCTAATGTAGGAATGCAACTGAGACTGGGGCATAAAGTCAAGTACCAAAAAAAGTTTAATGTTTCTGGATTAGTGAGCTCTGTTTGGTGGGGTCACTGTTCTGTCAAAAATAACAAATGTGAAATGAAGTTTGAACCCACAAATAAGTGAATCTCCATTCACAGAATCTCTCCATCTCTCATGCTCACACACACTTTTACAATCTCATTCACACACACACAGTTGGGTCAGTTCTCAAACCAGAATCCGGACACTCTACAAAGCAAATATTGACTGTGTGTACAACTACAAACCTCAAGGGCACATGTCCTACCGCCATGCCACTATGCACTATACTACTGTGCACCAGGCTAAATCATTATGGCAAAACTACAGCCACTACAGACCAAGGCCCATGAAACGCAGCAAGGAAAAGTAACAGTAATTGCTATTCTGCGCTACACTAGAATAGCACCACTTCTGCTGGTGAGCTGCCACTCTGGGGTTTCAGCCAAGGGATCCAGGCCTAGCAAACCTGCAGCACAGCACCACACCCACATCGTGCATATTCTGGCTAGGCAGACCCCCAGTCTCCTGCCAAAACTGTGCCTACTGTATGCAGAAAGCACCTGGAGCAGAGGGCAGGGCCTCCCGATTGAAACCCCACACAGACCCCAGGCCCTTCCTGCCCCACTCGCCATCCTCTCCCTGCATTTTCTCAGCTTCCTTTGTGCACACAGCACCTGGAGCAGAGGGCAGGGCCTCCTCATCCAAACCTCAGGCCTCCCCACACGCCCTCTGTGCTTCTCGGTCTACTCACCGTCCTCTCCCCACGTTTTCTCAGCTTCCTGCGTGTAGCACTTCCTACCCTCTCCCATTTCAGCTCAAAAATAGCCCGTGGCTCCAAAAGGCAGCACTAGCTTTGCAAAGGCATTTGCATGCAATCTAAATAACCTCTGACATAAAACTTGCCCATTCCTCCCCCCCCAGAAGTCTAAGGGCTTTGTCACAGAAGCCATCCCTACAGCTCTGGCTCTTTTTAATAATGAATTAACATCCATTATTTACACATTGTTAACACCTCTGACAACGTCATGAGGGAACAAACGAGGGCCGCGGGCATCTTTGAGGTTGCACCCGTTTTGCTTTTCTGGCAGAGTAGAACCCAGGATCAGCGGGTAAAAGCCACTGTTCCCCCTCTTCTCCAACACTACTGTTGTGGAACAAGGAGCAATAGGAAGCAAAACATGACAACACGCATTTCAAAGCCCTTCCCATCTCTGCCACAGCTTAAGTCTCCAAGGCATGATAAAAAGCGCTCAATTAATTCTCCATCCTATTCGTTAATCACCGCAAAGCTTCAACAGCCGTATTAAAGACACAAGAGCCACATAAAAACGGAACTGTAAGTACAGCCAATATGAACACACTGTGTAAGTTTGCAAAATAAATTTAAATACATCGAACAAACAAGTTAAATTTTTGTCAGCATTGAAAACGTAAAAATCAAACATAATAGGGCAGTGGCTCTGAGCCAGAAAAGCCTGAATGGCGTCCAATGTGGTGCTCATTGTTAGTGAATGAATGAGGTAGTCTGTTTATAGCCATTAAAAAAAAAAGCAAGGAGAAGGCTCTGTTCACTCTCACCGGCACTCTTATAACTGGAACAAGACCATGGACACAAACTTAGTAACACGTTCGCACTGTGCACAAAAGACGTAGAAAAGAAAGCTATAGCAAGAACCCGAATTACGAGAGGATTACAAGTACTGTACTACATTTTGGCCTGGCTCCCAGCAGCGTGTGTATTAAGTGGGTTAAAGTACACCCTTGTTAATCTCTCCAGACCCACCATCCCCCTCAAACATCCGCTGTATGAGGCAGCAAGCTCATCAAAGGAGCCTTTTGTTAGATCTGGGACGGGGGGGTCAGACAAACTCAAGTGCAGGAGACACACAAACATCATCTTTGCCCTAGGGGCACTCCGGTTTCGTGAGTGAGTAGTCCCACTCAGTCCCCCTTTCACAGCAGGCCCGCTACCCACTACCACCCAACCGAGAGCTTCCTCCATGAGCCCTTCAAGATGCTCTCACACTGGCTGCCATACTGCCAACCAGGCTCTCAATTTATTACATAATGCTGTTCCCACAGGGCTGACCACGACACTGTAGCAAAAAAGGAAGCTCTGGCAGACAGGCAGGCCAGGAGCGGGACGCCAGCGGACGGGTGGCCCGAGAGCAGGGCACTGCTGGCAGCTCGAGGCACAGCACGTTGTGGCATTGACACATGCTGCAGGATGCCAGCCTGCACCCTGTACCAGAGAACATGCCTCGCTGCTCCTGAAGCCCTGCACAGGGCATGCGTGCTGGTGCTCTCTGAGCCGTGTAATACCTTCAGTTTACTCACCTTAAAATGCATTAGTGGCCCTGCTCATAGGCACAAGGGCTCCCATTTCCTGCTGAGTCATCATGCTTCATGTGCAAAACGAAAGGCTTATTCCCTACCCATGATGTTACGTGCATTCAGAAGAACATCCCCCTTGAAATTTTCACAAACAGGTCATACACAACAGACAGGCAGCGCATACAAATGTGCAGCACTACTTAAAGATTCATGCCACGATCCTTCATGCTATACTATATAGCAGCGTAATAATACACAGCCACTTGCCTTCATGTCGGTCGGATTTAAAAAGTCAAACTGCTACAAAAACACGAGCCCTAAAAACAGAAAACATCGAGTTGAAACTAGTTTAGAAAGGCTTGTGTATCAACCACTTTGTTTATGGCTGCACAGTACACTTACTTTCTAACCTACACCACTTGCCTGTGTAATAAAACGGAGGGCTGTCACCAGAGGCTCATCAGCAGCTTATCTCACAGCTGCTTTATGGTTTTATTGCAGTGAACCATTCCTGCCACCGGGCCGGTGTTGCGTCCTGTTTGTTCAGCCCACATCTGGGGCGGTTGGTACCACGTGTTAACTGGACCGTGGTAGCAGCGGGTAAACTGAACAAACAGAGCCCAGTCTGCTTGCTGTTACAGACAAAGAGGCGCTCCCTGGCTTTATCAGTGCCTGGGGGCCACGCAGTAACCCGGCAGAAAGTGGGACCTGCAGAAGGAAACCCGGGGCACGTCGGCCTGGACTCGTGTGCGTGCTCAGCAGCAGGAAGCGTCCTGAACCTCCCCGTGAGGCAGACAACATTTCTGTGGGGAGCGCGTGACACACGGGCAGTGGACCCCTGTGACAAGTGTGTGTGTGTGAAACTGTGAGTGAACAGAGACACAAGAATGAGGCTGGGAAATAAGCCTATCACCAGCTCCCAAGTTTATACGTGCTGCTGCTGACACCAACACTTCCATTCTGGCCGCTTCCTTATTGCTGGGACCTTTGTTCTCCTGCCCTCACCGCACTGAGCCCAGAGCAGCATTCTTGTAGCACTAACTGGTACGGCCAACGAAACAGCCCATTCGCACACAGACACACACCCGCTGCTCTCCTGAGACGGGCGGCGCTTCCTGCGTGCGAATGGGCTGTGTGTCATGTCCCTATGGGCTCTGTGAGGCATCAGCCCACCTGTGCCAGCAACTGAGCCCCTGTGGCTCTGCATAAGGGCTGTTTACTCCAATATGTCATTAGGGACGGGGCGGAGAAAGACGGCACACTGCATCGCTAAAACACAGACCCATCACACCACACTGCTGCTTAATCTGCACTGCGTTTACTAGGGTTGGGTACCAAACTCAGTACTTATCAGGGTACTGACCAAATTACATTGGAACTACCAAGTACCAGCTCATGTTAAATCAATCAGTGCCAAATTTCAGTACCTAGGCTTGGAGAGCATCTGGGTGAGAGAGTAAAGGAAACATTAAACACAAAGTGGTCTCAAGTGTGGTTATATTTTTCAAAACCCGACATAGACAATGTGCTCGGCAACATTTGTTAATGCGAAATGCAAAGATGGCCGTGGCAAGACATATAACCCCAGGAAAGACCTGGTCAAACCCAAAATACACCTACAAGCTGAAGAATGCACTGTAGCAGGTGCAGCTAATGTTAGCAGCACGCCACCATACAGAGCTGAAGTGGAACTCTCTATGGATGATGACACTTTAAGAGAGGCATCAACATCTTCAGATATGTAATTAGCTAGCTGGATATGTTGTTGTTGCAGAAAATGGGCCTTTTTTCCATCATGTTGGTTGACACTAATGTAGCATATTACTGGCTTGAGTCTGAACCACTGGCTGTATCGAAATTCCTTACCACCATGCTATTTACGGTAAACAAACAGTAACATTATGTGACATTTTTTAAGCATGTCCGAGACCTCAGTAGGAAACCAACAGTATTATTTATGGGGAAATACTGCAGTATGCAAATCCTGTGACAGTGATGACAACCACATCAGACAAAGTGTTTGTGATGTTGTTGCCTGCAACAATGGCAGACAGCAACCAAGGCAACTCTGGCATAATGTCAATAACACTTCTACGTAATTTAAGTAGTAATACAAGGTTTCACTTTGCCAGACGTAACATTTATGAAATAAATATAGTTATTATTGTTCTTCCTTCGAGACACATGACAGCACGCTCACCCCATGCCCTGGTGATAGGCTGTAGCAAGCTGGAGTTGAATGGACAGTTTTAGGAGAGGAGAGGAAGGTAAAGACGGCTTTCACTTTTATTTTGTGTGGGATGCAAAATGTTCTAAATAAATAAGAAAATATCGAATTAAGTCTCCCAGTTCAAATCCCACGCCAGCCACCAGGTGTGTCCCTGAGCAAGACACTCAACACTCGCTCCCTGGGTGCCCAATAATGGCTGCCCACTGCTCCTCCAGGGAATGGGTTAAATGCAGAGAACCAATTTCATTGTAATATGCGTTTTCTCGTTTGTAAGTCCCTTTGAACAAAGGCGTCTGCTAAATGAGTAAATGTAATTTAATTTTGTTGTTAAAGACAGTAAAGTGCCAAAAATTCCAAGTACCATTACGAGTTCAAATGTGAACAGTAGCCAACCGTAGCCTTAACACTCCTCTGTTACACTCTTTCACTTTCATTCCCTTCCCTCCATTTCCTCATCTTCAGTGTCACCCTATCTCTCTATCTTTCTCCTGCCACAGCATCCCTGCTGTTTACTTACGTAAACAAATAAAGTGTTTTGCACTGCTCCTTCTTGATGGCATGGGAACTGCTCGGACAGGGCTGATACTCCTCACTATGGTCTTAGGATAGAGCCCAATCCTACTGCCTACTGACAGCACATCTGCAAAGAGCATAACGCAGGGCAGAGAGTGCCTGGCCAGCACACTGTCTACATCCCATTCACATTTCCCACCTGTACATTTTACCGTTATCACTGCTACCCTAACGCATGCACACTTTCAAATCAAAGCCAAAGTCAGGTTTCTATGACTTCACACGTAACTTGCACTTACCCAGTTTTATTAAGACAGTTATGAAATGAATAGAAAACAAATAAAATGCAGTTACATTTAAAAACTGAAACGGTTTCTGAGCTAATATGCCAGAGACAGTAAAAAAAAAATGTCAACTCCACAGGAGGCACTGGCACCGCCTCTCAAATATTTCTGGTTTAAATCTGGAATTTCTTTTGTTTAATCAGTGGAAAACCTTTAGTCTCCCAACAAAAGCAGCAGAAAGACAATGTCAGTCAGCCTGACCTAATGAGCTGTCACAGCCATTCAAAATGTAACACCATTGCCGGTTGTTACTGACAATTTCATAGCCGGACCAAATGTTTCTGCACATAAACTGTTTAAAGACAAGACCCACTGGTTATATTAAAGACAAATAAACAGATCTTGCCAAAAGCCAGCCATTGGAGCCAACCAGAACGGCTGTGGCTACAGCATTTCCTGTAAAGATAAGCACATTACCAAAGTATGGCAGGTGCTCTGGAGACACTGTGCTTTGTGCCATGGCCCTGTATGCATTTTACACAGGCATAAAGAGCGGCAGTATCCAGTGATGTGATATCAAGAGCAGGCTGGGAAGCTGGCAGTCATCAAACAGTAGTGTCCCTGCCACTCAAGTGCACAGCACACATTCACCTTCACATTTCCCCTCTCTACTTTGGCACAAAGCCAACACACATGTACACACCAGCTAAAACCTGAAAATTGGGATTCCTAGACACAACATTTTAAACGTAGGCACCCAAGAGTATACAGCGCCATGTAGCACTGCCCTTTACTGTATAATCACAAATTCTTTAAAAGTATGTCACGGATAATGTTTTGCGTCTGATTCTTGTCATAAAACAGAGCTAATGGAATTTCGAATATGAAGCACAAAAAAAGCAACATGTGGACCACAGGGCACAGAAAGAAGAGTGCATTTCGATGAAGGGAGGAATGGAAGCCTGTTCCATTATCTCCCTCCCACAGCTAGAGCAGTGAGAGCTTGGCCACTGAGCATGTATGAAACATCAAAGTCTAACTGCCTTCTTCTGTGGCATCCCAGAAGCAGAACTGTACTTGGCTCATGTTCCTCACACTTGCTCATGCTTAGATGCTAACACCAAGCATAGTGCTCATACTGACTAGAGATGATTCACAGCCCATCATCTCTCAGCAACAGGATTCATTTCCTCTAGCGGTAACCTGTACCCGACCTCCCAGAAAACTCTTCTCTGATGCTACGCAATGTAAACGATCCTCTCAAAACAGCTACAGCAACTCGGGAAAATGGTTTCATAACATGCCGTCAACACAACGGGAGCAGGTATTTACCTCGTCTTAAAAAAAAAAAAAAAACATAGTTGAAATATAATGGGAGGTTAATGAAATATAGCTATTCAAATTATAAATCATGCCATCCATAGACCTTCAAAGATTTTGCTCATCTCTCAGTCCAAGCTGACTGAACACCAATTTCCAGCACTGACTTAAGGTGAGCAAACTTAAACAATTAGAAATAATTCATCTCATTAAATGAAAAGGATAAGATACTCAGAGTACACAAAACTGGACAAGGCAACAAGAAAGGAACAGAACGAATGTAGAATTTCTGATGTTGTGAAAATTACAACAGAAAAAAAAGCTCTCCACAGGGCTCAACACAAAAGTGAAAAGAGATGGGCCAATCCTACAACATGGCTAAGGAGAGTTTCATCTTCCATTTAATGTAAAATCAGCTGTCTACCTGCCAGACACTGTATAGACTACATGAAAGCTAATCTCCCCTATTTAAAGCACTTGCTGTTTTATGCATTTTCCAACATAAGAATAAATTTTTTTCCTATCAGCTCAAAGAACTCCACTTGACCCTGAAAGAACACAACGTGATCTTTAACAGTGGTCTTGGGCCGAAGTCCTCTGTCCTACACAAACCTAAATGACGGCCAGCAAGACCCCCTTCCCACTTGACATCTGTGTTTATGCTCCTGATAAAACCAACAGGCTGTATTTACTGAAGCCAAACATCCTCAAGCAGATCGTAGCGTGGCTCCCTGCTATGGAAGCCCTTCCTCTGCTTCTCCTAACTCACTGGGCTCATTGCTACAGCAGCTGCATTAAGACACAAAAATACAAGCACACCTCCACTTTGGTGCTTCCGTGACCACTGTGTTAAAACCCTAATGTTCATATATGTACTGAAAGCTCAAAGGATGTGAACCACAAACACATGTCTTCTACAGACATGTACTAACCTGTTGTACTTATGACTGATGAAAAATAACCTACAATGCAACAATTCTGCTTCTGAATAGAAATACTTTTAGTTCAAGAGTGGTAGAGTCAATGTTAGCTCCTAAACAAGTCTTCTGCACGGTTCCGCTGTGCACCCATGGTCTTGGGTTTTCTTATAATAATCTGAAAACAAAGATTTGTTTTGCAGATATTCATTTTTATATAATGCCTTTCACAGGTACTTTACAGGAACAAAGTACAGTCAGTAAAAAAATTATAACTACTGAAACAGGGTATTGCAGCCACTAATAGAAAAGGAAATAATTCTGAAGTGAACAGAAATAGGAGTACATTAATAATGTTAAAATTGTTAAAAAGCTATACATACAATATAACCAAATTCTCTATTGCTTCTTTCTTGCTGCTGTTGTTTTTGGACTGTGATGTTGACCCACAACCTGAAAACAACTTTGGAAATTATTGCACCTAAAACTTTGGAGAGAGAAAAAATGGCTACAAAAACTATCAGACATAAGATTTTGTGGGTATATACATTCATGGGTTAAAAGTACACGTGTAATTTAGTATGTGCCGATATGTATTACAGCAAAGGATTTACACAGAGGACTTCATATACATACAACATTTTGCAATGATTCAAGTTATGTTTTGAACACATTTCAGTTTTACAACTTGGGTAGATGAACATTTCATATCAATGTGTGTGGGTTTTAAAAGCAAGGCTAAAGTTAAGTTTATTTGATGTGTATTTGGCAGACAAACCTGTCAGCTCAGCAATAACTGATTATATGTGTGCATAAGAAATCAAATTCATAAATTCAAAACACTTATGGCAAATTGACTATACAGAACATTATTTATAAGCCCATTATTTGGTCACACTTGCAAGCTGCCTATCTGCCAATAAGTGTAATGGGGACAACCCTACTAAGATTCGAACCCAGGACGTTACAGCCCACTCAGAGGTACCAGAAAATAAGCCTGCTGAGGTACAGACTCAAGTCCCTCACTTGGAGGACTAATCAGAATCAGGGATTTCTACCATACAAGTTCCCACTCCGCTACATAAGCATGGATGTTGGTAGCCAACAGTAAGTTGACCTTACAAACTATGATTACCAGCACATTTATTCTAGGTCCAGAGGTTGAGCTTATAAACGAAGTATACAGTAATATGTTATAAAAGCAATTGGGCTTTATATTGTATGTTTTCACACCAACAAAACAAATTCTGAATTAGCCTATACCCCAATGATGAAAAACATAGTTTAGGAAATTTATTGGGTTACCATGATATGTACACAATATTTTTACAACAGTACATCAAAAGTCATCATTGAGACTCCAGGCTCATGACCTTCTGAAGGGAAGGACCAGAACCATGTGTGATCAGAACCTTGCTCACAGGTATATATGGTACATTTGCCTGTATAACACAAAGAAGCCACCACATTTATGCTTAAAAGTTGCAAAACAAGTCAGGTTCTATGGGTCATTTTACCATGACAGTACTGTCACTGTGTGTACACACACACACACACGCACGCACACACACACACAAAATTAATGGTTTTTATTCACTGAACAGTTTAACAAATACTTTTAAAAAAGAAAAAGGTACCATCTGTCATCAAATTTATATTTATTCATTTCATAAATGCTTTTATCCAAAGTGACTTACAACATTTCATGTACATGTTACAGGGATATTGGTTTTATGCATTTAGCCCATCCCCCTGCAGAAAGCAGTGGGCAGCCACATGTGGTGCCTGGAGAGCCAGCGCTGAGTATCTTACTTCAGGACACACCTGGCGGCTGGGCTTCGAACCAGGAGACTTCCACATCCCAGCCTGATGTCTAACCCACTGAGCCACATCATCAAACCACTTATCTTTAGATAGGTCATCAAGGACACCTTACTACAAAATTCCAATTCACAGAAAAGCTGTGTACCAACAGTCACAGCATGTCATCTGCATTTATGCAACATTTATCCATAACAATTCTTCAATGCTGACATTTCAAATTTTAGCCAACTTCACAGTAAAAACTTTTAGAGCACACAACAGGCATTTCCAGTGCTTTTTAATTTACAAAGCAGTTAAGGAAGTAACGTTGCAACTTGTAGGGTTAATTTGAGCATAACTTTCTCATACTATATTGAACCTGCTAAAAAAATTAATTCACAACTTGGATTTGCTTTTCCAGCAAGCACAGTTTACTTTAGGTGTTCCAGATTCCTCCCGCTCTCCAAAGACATGCAGGTCAGGTGGACCAGGTATTTGAAATTTTGTGTGTGTCCATCCTGTGATGGCTGGTCAAAATGCAGGCTGTCTTGCACTTTATGTTGGTTGGGACAGGCACAATGAGTAAAGAAGGATTGTGCCCTTACATTATCATAACCTGAAAAATATTAACTACCCTTACTATGGTAGTTCCAAAACAGTCATATTAACAGGATCTAAATAACTTTATGCGTTTTAAAGCTTTCCAGTAACCACTGAATACATGGTATGTGGTACACGAATATTTGCACTTTCACACAACTAGGTAGTTAACCATAACTTCAATAACAAAACTGAATTATCCGAACATTAAAATTCGAACAGACCATACTGAAGGACTACAACCCGGTCCAATTCCATCATAAAAGCTCTTAGTTATTGAAACCTTATATCCTGCCTCAACGACGAAAGCGACTGTGCTAAGCTTTATAAGATCACCCTGGTTTCAAACACATGCACACATTTCGCCTTTCCACGCTCACCCGCCCGCCCTGCATACCAGAACTCGTTATACTGGTTCAGCCCCTCCGACAGAGATCTAAAAGATGTTGCTACAGCACGTCATTTCGGCTGTTTCGGAAAGAGCAGCCACAGACTTCGTTTAAAATACAGTACATAACAAAAACGCCTTTCCTCTGAGTCCCATACCAGACATACTGTGTTCAAGTGAATAAAACAGGTTAAGACTGAAGGAGAACGCGTGAGACCGTTAAGAAGTACATGATTTTAAAATGTTAAAATTAAAATAATGACTTTGGGAATTCAGAGAAAACAACTTTATTCCAATTATAAAATGATAACCGCATATACCAAGAGTATTAAGTAGTGACAGCTGTGTATCATTTTAAAATTCAAAACACAGAATACACAAATAACGTAGACTGTGACTAGCAGACCCCACTTTTAAAGACACACAACCTAGTAGTTTTTACCGTGCTAATAAAAGATTTCACACACTTTACCTTATCAATTTACAGCATCTCACATATGGCACAATTAGGCAAAGGATAATATTACATGGAACTTGTAGTCCAACTATTTACAAACAGTCCTGGACATTAAGGTAACTCCAATAAAACAAAAACTACAAAACTCCACTCTGCGCTACACCACCACACATGCGTACTGCGATGAGAACAAATCAGGAAAGACCAAAGAAATTAATAAGTTCAATGCTGAAAGCCTATAAATTTCGCAGAATTATGGAGAAAAAAAAACGTACAATTCATGTATGGAAGCAAGTATATGGTGGAACAAAATGGTCTACAGATGCAGCTAGGTAGCGCCCAACCAAACGCAGTCTGTGCGTTAGTTAACATACAGACCAGTTAGCTACTTTCAGCATAGCTAGCTAGCCAACAACTACTAACCTCTTAGTAACACGGAGACTACCACGTACACAATTTCAAAAACGAGACTCGCTGCAAGCCTCTTACCGTAGCGTGGTCCTTGTGTTTAAGAACACCTTATTATCCCTTAGTGAAAGAGGTGCAGTCCACACGCGCACCGTCTACTGTTCGCGGACGGTCACACACCACCTTTCCGCGCGGTGGCCGCGAGTTTGTTCTCTCCTAGCCAACCGAAACCGCGGCGCGCCGGTCTCGCTCTCGCACGCGCACACTACAGCGCGCTTGCGCAACCGACCCAACTGGCTGTAGTACGCATACTCTGCAGACCTGTCTCGGCACAGTTAACGTGCAATAAGCATAGAATTCGGTCTTTGGAAGCGTGGATTTATGTAAATTTAGATTTTGCGGGTGGATGGATATAATAGGATAGTGCTGTTAACGCTATTTTGATTTCATTTTTCGTTGTTTTTTTCCTTCATAGTATCGTAGTATAAACAAAAAGATTTTCAAACAATTATTTCAAAATCGAATTTGTGTATTAATGTAATAAAAAATGCAAACGTGCAATGTTAGTAACGAGCGTCCTCTTCTGACAATATTTGAACCTAAGTCAGATTCACACGCAAACGAGCAATATTGGTAAAGACCGCCCTCTTGTGATAATATTTTTAACCTAAGTCAGATTCCCATGGCTGCGATGGGTTGGCGCTCTGTCCAGGGTGTCCCATGTCTTGCGCTCTAGGCTGCCTGGGATAGAGTCCAGGCCACTTGCGATCCTGAATAGGATAAGTGGTATGACAGTGGGTGGATGGATGCATCAGATTCCGCCCCCCCCAAAAAAAAACTTAAAAGAATAATACTGGAAGTCAAGGGCTCCACCAAGAGTTGGCCAGGGGTGGCCCCTTGGTATCCTCTGGCCACCCTATTTTTTAATTTTGGCAAGATGTTCAATTCACTCCCATCCCCTCTCCCTTCCTTGGGGATGCACTTGGTAATTTTCATCTGCACCCACCCCCCGTACCAGACCACAACTTGTAAAGTTACCCCAAGAAGATCGTTAGCTACCCCATTGCACACACGTGTATGCTTTCACCTGTGCACTGTTGCTTCATATGTAAGTAATCAAAAACTGTTCAATATGAGACAAATAAACAGAAATTAATTGGGTTTTATTTTTATTTATTTAATTATTTATTGTTTTTACAAAACAATTATAACAACTTGGTAGTTTTCAAGCCTACAACTTTTCACAAAACACTCCGCACAGACACACATATACTGTATAGCCACACTTTGACTGATACTCATTTCTAATGAAGTAAGTTTTAGGTGGGTGTACTGTAATTTCATTTTTAAGAGATGGATATATACTATATACCTATGAAAAGTGAACCTTAAAAAAGTTTGTTTTGAGAAGTTTCCATCCCATGATCTATAATAAGAACCTTCACAAATGAGGAAATTATGTGATTGCAGGTGTAATGTCCCCAGTGATCCTCTTCTTTAGATCAGCCAAGACCTTGTATAAGGCTTATACAAAAAGTGTGTCAACTGCTGCATGGCAGAACTTCAGGCCCAAAGCAACTATAGAGGTAACTCTGAAATAAAGTGTTCTGAGAAAGTATTTGGACATGCTCAAAAATGGCAAAAGCTTTTTGTTTTTGCTGATCTGTTGATCAGAGTTGTCCTCTTTGTGTTATATTTTGCTACATTCTGCATAGAAACATACAAATTAATTTGCTCATTAAATGTTTAATAATTAGGTAATTAGTTTGAAGTGTTAAATGCCTATACAGTATTTGAAATAAATGGCTCAGTTGGTAGTACTGTTGTCTCACACTTCCAGGGTTGTGGGTTTGAATCTGGCTCTTGGCACTGTGTGTGTATGGAGTTTGCACGTTCTTCATGTGCCTGTGTGGATTTTCTCCAGTTTTCTTCCCACATCTCAAACACGTGTTGGTTAGGTGGATTAGACACCCTTTAGCTGCTTTTAACATGTTTGTGTGTGCCCTACAATGGGTTGGTGCTCTGTTTGGGCTGTCCCAGACCACTTGGGACCCTGCATAGGATGAGCGGTTGGGTGATAGGTAGACTTTGTATTAGGTAGCTACTGTTTTTGGAGTTTAGTGATGTTCCTGATTCTGTTTGCACTAAAGCACAAGAACATGAATGTACATTATATTGCTAACATCATTTGAACCATGTTGAGGTTGAACTGTGGAAGTGTTTTAACTTAAAAACATTGAGTGTGCCTCTATTTGCAAGGACAGACCAAAGAAAAAAAACACATTGCCTAAAACACACGCTAAATTTAGAGTAACGTCAGTATTGACATTCTGAAATCATACTATTAAAAAAAATCACCACTGTGCAATGCAAACTTTTTCCCCAACAACAATGTCCCCACGGGGGTGTGCACCATTCCAGGAGGTACTTCAATACCAGGTCAATGTATGGAGATGAAGGTGCAAATCCCTTATTATACTCCTATTTTTTATTATTATTATTATTATTATTATTATTATTATATATTTAATATACAGTCCACAAATAAGACATGTATCAGACTTTAAACCTTTAGGAATAGATCATTTTCCCACCCCCACTGGTCAGAAAGGAAAATTGAAAATAAAAAACAGAGATAGGTGAAAAAATTGAAGGAAAAACTTGCATAAAAGAGTAGAGAAACATAACAAGTGCAGATGCTTCCACACAGGTGCACTGCATGGTACAGCTGAGCAGTGGACATCCAACCATGTTCTGCATGTATAAAAACACTGAGCAGGCCCAGTATAGTCTGTGCCCCAGTAGATGTCAGGAGATCTCACCTTTGAGGACTATGATACTCAGGCATTAGTGTGATGTATAAGGACAAACATAAGAGCAAGTCTTCCTCAGGTGACTGAGAATGTCAATGCAGAGCATAATCAGACTGTGTCAGCAAAAACAGTCTGTCGACAATTTCTTGGTGTTTTTTGTTGGTTTCTCCTGTAATTTGTGATTTGTCTTTATATATGAATTCCAGTAATCACTGGCTATTACAACTAAACTTTTGTTCAGTTAGAACTAAGACTAATAAAATCAGAGTACAACAACAGCAATTTTTCATATGCCGTTAATAGATTCCATAATACCTTTAAACAAGTCACATTTAAAGGGTCAAGTGTAGCACAAAAGAAAAAATTAAAATGAGAAAAGCCTTCAGAACTCCAAAGTTGTTAAAATGATAAAAGGCCTGCTGATTCCAAACCAACACGCAGCACCAGAAAATGAAAGTGTCCCACAAAACCACCACAATCACAACCAACAGCAAATGTGCTTAAACAAAGTGCTACATTTACCTGTGCAGATGGAACCATGGCACTAACCAAACTCCTGTGGGGCTAAAGCTGGAAGAAGCACTTCTCCTTGGCTGTGTGATTGCTGCACCACATGATGTCCTTCTCAATCCTAAAATTCAAATCAACTATGAGTTTTTAAAACGTTTCCCATGTCCTCAAGTCAGTCCCTCTCTAGTTTAACACTGACTTTATCTTTCCAAGCTCACATTTGGAAAGATCAGCAATTACATCCGGGTCAGGAAGGGAGTCACAGACGCTCAACCTGTCTCCGGACCCCCCTGGGTGTATCCACTGTCCCAAAAAACATGCCTGAGGGTCTCCACCTAAGAGCAGTTGGATCTGGGGCAGCTCGGTTGCAGTACATCCCTAACTGGCAGCTAACCATGCATACATGGCCAGTTCAGGTCCTGCAGTTGGTAATCCAAGCCCCTGGGCTGAATCCTGGTCCAAGTGTCCTCCTGTAGACCCAACACAGTACAAGCAACCCTCTTCTCAAGCATGGCCTTATACAAAACTCAATGCTTGGTGAAGGCCTCTGGCCAGATACCTGCCAGAAGAGACGTACTCCACCTTACCTCGTGGTTACAGTGATCCGGAAGCATCTCGGTCTCAGGGTTGAAGTTGGACCACAAAGTGAACAGGCACGCATGGGCTAAGTCAGCCAGAACTGCATAAAGTACCGGTTGGTGTGCTCCGCTGGCTACCAACCTCGGTGTAGACAGAGTAATTGTTTAAAATAAATAAAGTGCATACACACAGAACATTCAAACACCATCAAAAACATTTCCTTTAGGTGGGAAACAACAGTGTTATCCACCGAGTCACCACGCTGCATTTATGTAGAGCGTAATAGGCAGAAAAGTTATCTTAGATTTGTGTTGTAATGCCAATTAATACTGGGAATGTCTTCTTATTTGTGCTAAAACAGTAACTCAAAGCTGTGAATGTTAAAAGTTGGAGCTGTAAAAAACCTTGTGCAATAAAAACTCATGCATGTGCTTCTTATAATCTTTAAATGTGCCAAGGCACTTTCAAATGGTGTGAAAAGCCAGGAAGTGAATACTCTTTTAGAATCTTCAGCAAACACTTCAACAGTTCTGTTTTTTTATTGCTCTAACGTATAAATACTGCTTGCTTATCTGTTGAGCTACTGCTAATTTTAACTTTAATTTTTCACTCTTTGCTGTATTAGTTGATTTGAACTATTTCGCTTAACTGCATCTTGTGCACTTTCATTATAGGACAACACTTACTGTTAGCTGGATTGCGAGATATTGTCTGACCTTGTTCTAATATGTATTATTAAAAACATTAATTCAATATTAATTAATTATTTGAATTAATATATTGCAGAAATCTTCAAGACCAGTGAGTATAAAGCCATTGCAAAAAAAAAAAAAACTGCCTGAAGTCCTATAGCCTGCGTAAAACCCTAAACAAGAAGCAATGATGTACCTAGTCAAACATCTTCTCTTGTTAAAGCTCACAAATGCCAGAGGGACATTTCTGTCCCCAGCACAAGTACTTGCGTTGCAACTGAAATGGGGATTCCAAGTCACAGATCTTCCTGAGACCCCACAGGTTTGGTCACTGTGAACCAGGCGAGACATTGGATTGCTTCAGGCGTTCCATCAGGTTCTTTGCAATTACCTTTACATCAGCACAAAACATGGTTAGGGGCCTCCATTCTGCCAAGTCAGAGTGGTTGCCCTAGCGGCCCAATGTCAGGCTCTAGGTAAGCATGCCCTACCTCCACACGACCTTTGCTGCTTGTAGTAGATACCTGAGGACATCACAGAACATCGAGAAAAAATTCTCAGGGAGCTCATCCAGGCCAGGGACCTTGGCCCGGTTCTTCTCGCCAAGCACCTTTATTTGTAGGTCTGAAAATAGCATTATTATACATATACTGATGAACATGACATGAGTACAGTTAGCAGACTAAACACAACAGCTTTAAAGGATACAGAGAAAACATTTAATACATAAAGAGATCCCTGTATTTCTGACAAAATGCTTACACGTGTATAAATGCAGAACAGATTCAGGTTGAAATGCACAAAAGCTTTATGGGTGGAACCATAGTCAGTTTCAAAGCTTCTTAACAGAGTTTAAAAACTGACTGTAATAAAAGTATTAACAGCACATTTAGCTTTTTCTGTAGAAAAAAATCAAATAAATTAGTTTTAATGCAAAGGTTAAAATTTCAAGGTTTAAATAGTGAACGACAAAATAAGCAAATTATACATTACTGGAACTACTCTGCAGGAAAAAAGTCTTAGACTCATATCTTTTTCATTTTTCAGTGTGAAGTGCATAACTAGCCAGGAGTTTACAGCAAATTATGAATTACCTGTGCTTCACAAACATTTATTGTTACTACATTTCAGTAATAAAACACATTAAAATAATGTATAGCATACAGATATTTACAACAAGACAATAAACCAGTTTGGCTGAATGTGTTGTGACTGATGCTACTGCAAGCAGGATGGTAAATCGTTTAATGAATCAGTGTAATTTATGGTAATGCATTGCAGCTAAATAGTAGGGCGTAGTTCAGTTAATTTCCTATGTGCAGCCTTTGAGCACAAGATGTAATCTTTAATGAGGATAATTAATTCATCTTTCTGTTCTCAAAACATGCTTTTGTTTGTAAAAATTTATCAGAAGTCCTTCCAAGCTGTATCTTTCAGCATTATATTTTATAACACCATTCGCGTTGTCTTGGTTCTGGTCTGACTCCCCTGGTTTTTCGATTCTGGACTGGACTCATGATTCTGAATTCTGGACTGAGAAATGTACAGCTCTGTGTGTGGATTCCCTTCACCTTGTTGTCTTTGTTACACCAGGACGTGTGCTGCTCAGGACCTCAGGCTACAAAACATCCCTTTTGTTCTAAGAATCAAAAACATCTTAAATGCAGTTATTCTCAACCATGTATCAAAAGTAAGCAAATGTATCTAAAAATCTTCAGAGCATAACAATTAAAGAATTAACTTCTAAGTAGTATGTGTACTCACACTGCCTTCAAAAACAGCTGCATTTTAGAGAAGAATGATCTTGCTGTTTCAGCAGTATGCAGACTGTTGATAATTAACATACATTTTACCTTGCCAACATGGCCAGTTTCTGTGCCCTTGCCAACATGGCCAGTTTCTGTGCCCCTTATTCTCTGCTTTGTGTGAGCTTGTAAATTACACTGAATTCTAGTCTCTCTCATGTTGCTTTAAATTCTTCTGCAAATCTTCTCTACAAACTCTACAACAGCATAATGTGCAGATCTTTTTTCCTTACCAAGGTCACTGTGTGGGATTAGAATTTTCTTGGTTTTCCTTACACTCTCCTGATGTACTTTCACCTCTACATATATTGACCATGACTTTTAGCTGTTCGCTCCATCCCCTTGAAAAATGACTACAGGCTTTTCAGACTTTATAAGCTGTTCTGTCTTGCCTCTTTGCTGCCTTTTCTTTATATGTGCTTGTTTGTTTTTAAGAGGGGAGCTTGTATCATTTTTTTGGGAATCTCCTGTGGGCTTTTGGAAAACATGTTACTGCAATCCCTAGGTTGTTGCAGATCTGCTCTCTGTTGAAGGTCTGAAATTCATTACACTGCACATAAATACACTGAATTTTCATAAACACAAAGCTGTTTTACAGAAAAAAGAAGGCATTTCAAACAACCAGAAACACATGTAGACAGGAAATTAAGATGACACTTCATTTGGCTGTATGGTCTCTCTGATAACCACATGTGGTGACAGTTAATGACTCGGCATTCATAAACTAGGTTCTCTCTTCCACCTCTGGTAGGCAGCTGACTAAAGCAGATTCATAAATTTTAATATCCCACACTCTGCACTGAGGTGGACTCCAACTTTGTACCAAACCTCAAGCCTGTTCTCATGTAACACATGCTATGTCTGACTACAACATGATCCATCTCTTGTTGTAGCCTCCTTTAATACTCCAGATCAGTTACAAGATGTGGCAAAAAGTAAAGAACATACACCTATATATATGATGATAATAATCAGTTTTTTAAATTTGGTCTAAGTATGATGAAACAACATAAAAAACAATTTTGGCCCAGCATTAAAATTTTCTGACAAAGCCAAACACTTGCAGTCATTATATTTAGTGGCCTGATGGCTCAGTGGGTAGGGTGTCAGGCTGGGGTACAGATGTTCCCTGGTTTAGATCCCAGCTCTGGCACTAGGTGTATCCTTGAGCAAGACACTCCACTCTAGCTCCTCAGGTGCCAAAAAAAAGGCTACCCACTTCTCTCTTTGGGGGGATGGGTTAAATGCAGAGAACAAATTCCTTGTATGCATTGTACATACTTGGCTGTAGAACCAGTTTCCCTTCCCTTTTCTGAAACAAGGAGTGCCTTACCTATAGAGAGAGCCTCAGTGGCTGCAGGTTTTTCAGTCATTCATTCATTCATTCATCTTCTATGCCACTTATTCCTGGTGAAGGTCACGGGGAAGCCTGGAGCCCATCCCAGAGCACAGGGCAGGGGGCCATCCCACCATAGGGCACGCGCACACACAATAGGCAATTTGGACACATGAATCAACCTAACCTGCATGTCTTTGGACTGTGAGACAAAACCAGAGAACATGGAGAAAACCCACCAAGCACAAGGAGAACATACAAACTCCATACACACTGACCCAAGGCAAGAATCAAACCACAGGCCTGGAGGTGGGAGGCAACAGTGCTAACCACCATGCCACCAGCTGCAGGCTTTTGTTTCAACAAATTCAGTCAACTTAATTTGACCACTATCTTAATTAAATATCAATTACATCATTACTTGTCCTCATTTTCCATGATAATTTGTCTGCACTTAGCTGTTTTCAATTATGGACAGTTACAAAGAAGAAAGTTGAAAGTGAGACTGTTGTACTTTATGATCGGTAACATCATAAAGCACACATTACAGTGTCTCTCTAACTGCATAACTATAGCAGAAAATGGATGGATAATTCAGCAAGGTGCTTAATTCAATCCTGTTATTAATTGTATTTGACCTGTAATAATTACAGAATAGCAGAAACAGGTGCCAATAACAAAAAATGCTTAATCAGTGACTTTTGTAAAAAAAAAAATTTTAAATTGTTATATAAAATATACCATATCTGTTAAAAAACATGAAAAATTAAGCAACATCAGTAAGTCTTTGTCAAGATTTTGAACTTCTTATTTAAAATAAATTTAAACTTAAGCTTCTTGAGAATTCCTGGATTGACACAGTAATTGCACAAAAAAGTCAATGTTTAATTGAGAGTAAGATTCAATTAAACACAAAAATTGGCTATAGCTAAAAGCTGCACCACTGGGGTCCTCCAGGGCTGTGGTTGGCCACCCCTGCATTAAACCAAATTCATAACATAAACTCAGAATAGCTGAATCTAAATCCTTTTGAAAGACAAAATGTTTAGTAGTGCAATGGGACCTCTGTCATCTCCATGCAGGTGGTAGTAGTAGGCCCAGTAATCCTCCCCCCCACACACACACACACACACACACACACACACACACACACACACACACACACACACACACACACACACACAC
>JABJVR010049424.1:0-21975 GCA_025773905.1 Chitala chitala | reverse complement strand
TCTCTCTCTCTCTCTCTCTCTCTCTCTCTCTCTCTCTCTCTCTCTCTCTCTCTCTCTCTCTCTCTCTCTCTCCAAACAGTTTTTAGACCACAACAAATTCCTTCTATGTGAAAACATACTTGGCAATAAATCAGAATCTGATTTTGATAAATGAAATAGTCATTTATTTACATTTCTGGTTTTACCTCACAAAAACTTGAATTTTAATAAGAGTCAGTAGATGTTTTATATCCAGTGTACTACCATTTTTTCCTTTCTTGGATGCATCTTGTGAATAAGCACAAGATTGTAAACTATTACAACATAATAAATATTGTGGTTCATGTAATTTTGTTTGGAATTTTGAACTCAACACTGATTACCCACGATGCAAGCCATAAATCATCACTGAATCATCATTACGCTGCTATCAAAAATACATAACTACACAAAAATAAAGTCAGCATTGCACATCAATCTTTCGTGTTCATTTTGTTCAAAAGAAAATTCCAGACTGATATCCACAATTTTATATGGTCAAAGACATAGTCTAGCATCTGGGTGGTATTAATACAAGTTTACAGTCCAAACTGTGAAGAGATATAGGCCTAAAGTCTCCACTTTAAAAATGCAAGAACTGTTTGAAAATAAACTGTTTATGGTGTAGGTACACAATAATGTACTAATTCCACTTATATGCAGTTAGCTGGATGCTGCAGGTCAGTTAATGTGGACACTATAAATGATTCAATTGGAAGTTGCACACAAACGTAAACACCTATCCAGCAAAATGTAATAAGTAAAATGACAGAAAGTGTTACTGCATCTATAGCAGCTACAGATCTATGTATAGTTGTGGAATTAATTAGACAAATAAATTACATAACAAGCCTGGCTGATAACTAGAGAAATGTATCCCCCACACCTTTGGAAAAAAATCTTCAGGTTCTGAAAAGGTTCTTTAAAAAGTTCTTGTAGACAGCACAGAAAGAGACATGTAAATAACAGCTTGTCAGATGGAGGTATATTATGAAAGTCAGTGAGATGTATGTGAGATGATTTTATGGCCATTACACTTAACTGGAAAAAAATAAAACTGAACAAGTGAAATTATCAAACACAGTAGTACTGTCCAGTATACTGAAGTCAGTATTTACTATCCAAGAAAGGTACAATTTAAAGTTTTAACATCTGGTGTGGTGCAAGATGTAATGACTGAATATAGCATTTAATGTAATTGTGATCTTTTTCATTAAGGCAAATACAAACTAGCAGATAAAAATAATAACAAATATCTGTAAATGTGCACAAAGAAGCCATGAGTTCAATAAAACACAAGTGCACTGAGATATTCGGGCTAATAATAGTACCTATAACTGCTTGTTTAACACGCACAGCTCCTGCTTTTCATCTGGTGTCTTCAGTTAAGTAGTAATAACTAACAGTATGACTCACACATGCTTATTATAGTTAGTTCTCCTTTCCTTTATGTAAAAACGCTAACAGCTTATTCCCCGCCATGATAAATATTGAGCAAACGCAGTAGTTACAGCTAACACATCCTTGTTGAGTCATACTTCCCAGAGCTGGTGTAAAGGTGTGACATTTTGGGATGAAAAGATCGGTGACTCATAGCCATGCTGATTTACAACTTATATTCAGCTGCAGCCTTCTGACTCCAAATGCACCTGCGGAGATTGTGGAAACCGCAGTCTAAATACCGTGAACAACGAAATTATTATGGAAAAAAGTATGCGTGACTTACTGTTTGCCAAAATAATGACTATTATGTTTAAATGTTTGTCGGCTTTCCTGTAGTAAAATTAAACACTTGAAAATATGCGTAGAGCTAAACCAGCAGTGCTGATTTTAGAGTCGCTAACCCATGTGAACACTGAAGGTGCTAAATTAGCAATTATTTTTTCCATGTAACTAATTTGTAATTTTGCTATGTGCTCATCTGGAACTTGCAAACTGAAGATGTTAATGCTAACTATGAAGACGAAAATATTGGCGGCAAATCTTAAAGTCATTAATATTGTAACAGTCCAAGGGAGCCTCAGAACCAGCATTGCCACTGCACACGCAATGCACCAGACAGGAGGATTAGTCCACTGAGCCAAACACTCTGGCAGCTAATCGCACTCTTGTCTCGACCATGGGGCTGACATTAACATCAATGCAGCCTACCCACTGCCACATGTAGTGGTCACACCACTACCCCTCTTGCTGCCCTCACTTCAACCTTATCATGTCTCAGTTGAAGCAATTTCATCCCATTTCTGACACCAACGTAACAGACCAAGGGAGCCAGTGGGTTTCAAACCCAAGTCAACAGGGTTACCTCGCCGAGCCTTTAGTTTTGGGAGCTACTCGAACTCTTGTCCCATCAATAGGGGTGACATCACCATCAATGCAGCAGACCCAATGCCACATGCAGCAGTAGCTACAATATGGGGGCTGCTATGAAAAGTCAGAAAAAGAGTTTGACTAACTGCCTGAGTACTCAGGTCTTTAGCTCAACAGGCTATTCATCTTGTCTGGTCCGCTAGTGTATGTTCTCGGCTGTTTGGCTTCACGTCTCAGTGTATAGTAGGTAAATCTATGTCGGTGGTCCATACTGTATGTACTTAAACTCAGGCCAGAGCTTTAGTAGAAAGCTACATATTAAGCACACATAACACTACACATAAGCTTATAAATGGCTGGATTGTGGAGATGTAATCAGTCATTGTTGAACTGTCTTAAGGAAAATTCCAGATTGTTACCATGTGGAAGCTGGCCCTGCTCTGTTATTAACAAGACAGTGCTCTATACAATGTTCTGAATTGTTTCAAATACTCAGCCTGGAGAACAAAAGTTCTTCCATGGTGCATACTACATGAATCCATGTGACAGACTTTTTTCCAGTGATGATTTAAGGATTGCTTGCCTGTCTCATGGATTTCAGTATGATCTACTATCCCTCTAGGATTTGTCTCACTCACTTACTGTTACACATCGTTCTTCCACAGTGGGGAAAGCTTGTAGATTTTGGTTTAAGAACATTATTATATTGATGTACACTTTGACTGGTTGTCTGTCTGAAAATGTAAAAGTTTGTGGGCTGTTGCTGTTTATTGTCCAGCAGAGTGTCCACCATTGGGGTTGGAAAACCTGAAAATTGTTGACTTTCAGCTACACGCTTCCACAACTAAGCGCTATGGCTTGGGGGCACACAGAGGACGACTTAA
This sequence comes from Chitala chitala, assembly GCA_025773905.1. NCBI lineage: Eukaryota > Metazoa > Chordata > Actinopteri > Osteoglossiformes > Notopteridae > Chitala > Chitala chitala. Next base: position 18,763 of record JABJVR010049424.1, on the reverse strand, counting down.
CATTCAGGTGAGAAAACTTGAACAATGTACCATTATTTTTATCTGAAATGCGTGTGTGTGTGTGTGTGTGTGTGTGTGTGTTTGTGTGTGTGAGTGAGAGAGAGAGAGAGAGAGAGAGAAAGAGATCATTAAACAATGATCAATGTTGGTGAACATGTAATGTTCATTTGTAATTTTTTAACAGAGCCAGAGCCTGGATTATTTGAACAATGCATATTATTGTTGTTACATGTTACATTACATTACAACAAAGCATATCTGATATATTATAAAATCAGTATTTAACAATCTAACACTAACAGCCAAAGATTATCAATTTGTTTGACAGGCTTGTTTTCATTTTAGAAACGGAACCATATAAAATGTACCGCAAATGTATTAAGAACCACACATAAGACTTTTTTTTTTGCAAATTTGAACATAAAAAAATGGGTTTTCATAAAGAAACATATTAATTAGATTTTATATTTTTTCTGTCAGTTGTGAAGCTTTATGTGAAATAATTAACTATTGTTTATAACTGACAAAAATACCGTCTTTGTTTTCAAAAACAAAGGCTGCATAAATATTCTTGAGGTCTGTACATTTTAAGATGTGTTGTCATACATATTTTATGAAACTGTATCAGCAAGTTTATTTTTTTCAGTGTTTAACATTTACAGAACATAAATTAGTCATTTAGCAGACACTTTTATCCAAAGCGATTTACAAAATTTCACATGCGTGTTACAATGAGGTAGCGCAGGGTGTCTTGCTCAAGGACACACCTGGTGGCTGGGCTGGGATTCACACCAGGAGACGTCTGCATCCCAGCCTGATATTCTACCCATTGAGCCACCTTGCTACCTACTTTAATGTTTGGGTGAGGAAGGTGAGAGAGGCGAGGCTTAATGTGCTATACAGGAGGTTTATTCAAAAACTAAACAGGGTTCCAAGATACAAAATAACAAACAGAAATCTACAGAAGCAAGAACAAACATCACAGCAAATACAACAACCAGCAAAGGACTAACACAGAAGGGAAGTATATATACAAGGGCCAAGGTAACGAGACACAAGTAGGAACTACTGATAGAATTAACAAGGTAATTAACACAAGGGGAAATGGGAGAACAGCGGCAACTTGTGGAGATATGGACAACTGACAGGGACAGATCGTGACACAGAAATGCTTTTTAAGGGTTTATCAATAGTATTATGATTTTTTTACAGTTGAATAATGTCTTAAAATAAGTATCCATGCTACAGGCAAGAGTGTTGAATGAGCAAATTTATACGTTTTAGGAATTGTTGAAAAAGTGCAGTAGTATCCCATTGAAAATTAAAGAATTCCTCACCTCACCATTAAGGACTTCATGAAGAAGTGAGTGTGTGGGAGACAGAGCTGGCTCAGATGAATTTGATGCCTTAGGCAAGATTTTATCTGGTGCGCTTTACATTGCAACCAATTGCACTACCAATTGCTGCAGTGGCACCCCTACGCACAGGTGGCGCCCCTAGCATTTGCCTATACAGCCCATGCCCAGGGCTGCCTCTGGTGGGAGATTCCATAAAACTTTTTGCAGGTCAAGTAATTATTATTTCTTATGGCAAAATTATGATACTACTTGGAATGAGAAAGGCAGATTCACGCACAGAGCTTGCTGATTTATTTCCAAAACATATTAAAGACAATCCAAAACACATAGTCCATAATTCTTGGTTGATAAGCCAGGCAAAAGATTTTTGAATTTGGGAAAACTGCCCTGAATGATAACAGGAAAAAAAATAAGCACACAGAGGGTAAGGCAGGCTATTGGCTGGGGATGGAACAGGGCCAAAGGGACGTGTTTATAACAGAGTGAGTGCAGTTAATGGAATATGCTTGGAATCAGTCGTATATGACCAATACCTCGCAAAAGCTGAATGGTTTGACACTGGTGTATATATACACTGCCAACTGGATGGATAATTGTGGCCAGGTGTGAAAAGAATTCAGGTCAATGTAATCTGCTCCATTGTGTTTGGCTGTCGGTTACTGCTGCTGCAGTGTTTGCAGGGGTTACACTATGTTACTATCATTAAAAGCAACACATATCATAAAATGTTTCCTATATGAATATGGATGAAAACATTAAATTTGTCCTTTTTTGTTGTTTATTTTGTGCCATAAATCAGAGTTGAAATAAATAAAACATGAGAGGCTATTACCGTCATGGTTTAGCCTTGTTTATTCAGTTGTGCTTCCACTGGTAAGTGCACAAGTAAACTAGCTTTATTCTAGTGAAATATTTTTACTAGACGTAAAACTGAGGTGTTTTCTAAACATTAAATATACAAATAAACCTGTATATTTCAAGAATATACACAATTAAACTGTGTGTGTGTGTGTTTAATGGTTTTAAGAAAAATATGTTGACATCCATGACCCTGCAGAAACAAGGGAAGCTGGATAATGTATGTGTGTATGCATGTACTGTGTTTATGTATGATATGTTAAGATAAAGACAAGCGTGGACTGATGTTGTTTCTACACGCTTTGCCCTTGAAGGCTGGCCTGTTTGAAGATGACTTCTATGATGGTGGCTGGTGTGCCGGGAGAAACGATCCGCTGCAGTGGTTTGAAGTGGACGCCAGGAGGTTGACCAAGTTCACTGGCGTTATCACGCAGGGCAGGAACTCCCTCTGGTCGTGAGTACTGGCACACACACAGCAGCCACTGGCCGGTGTATGGGACGTACAAGAAACTTTTCTCATTAACAGCAGAGCTCTTGCTTACTTTGTTTCTAAAGCTGTTACTAATTTCAACTTGAATAATGTACAGGACCGCTTTTAGGACCTATAGGAGCTAGATTCTTAATATGTGCTTTTATATTGAATATAATGTTGACAAAAGGGATTTTAATGTACTAATGTCACTATGATTAAGGTTTGAGGTAGTAAATCTGGTAGTATATATAATACTGTTGACTGAGAAAGGGCTATAAAATACAGGAACTCCAGATTTTATTGGCTGGCCTTTCCAAACCATGACTCAGATTTTCTACTGGGAATTGTGGGAAATATTTTGTAAAAATGAGTATATAAATCACCAATGGAAAAAAAATTATATTAATTTAAAGTATGCTATATGACAAATTTTATGGTGTGAAGATCGGTGATGAACATAGCATAGTGACAGTTTAAAAACTGAAATTAAAAACAAGAAAAGTGGCACAAAAGACATTTGTGTTGTATTTCATACAGTTTGGTAGTGGCAAGTGCGATTCATATTTAGGGAACTTAGCTGATGTTAATCACTCAAGCACAACAAACTAAGTTTTTTAACATCCAAATTTTTTTAACTTTCTAATTGTTGTCTACAAGCAACCAACACAGACACAGATTTCCAACAGTACCTGAAAAAATAAAGCCAGTCTAGTGCTTTTCTACCCACAGTTCTGTTACACAACCAGTTTAAACATTCTCCCTATTCATCTTCTACTTGGCTTCGAAACACCAAGGAACCGTAGCAATGCTAAAAGTAGACTTTTAGTTTTTGTGCGTTTTGCTTTGTGTGTCACACTTCCTCCCCCTTACACCTTATTCTGGTTACATGGATTTTTCTATGATACACTGTGTTCCCAAATGTCATTGGTAACTCAAGAGTAGACAATATGGACGTTCTTTATCAGACCGATTTTTTTTAAGTCACTGAATTATTTATGACCTTTGTGACATTTTGGAGCCAAGCGCTAACACTAAGGGGTACAACTGGCCTAACAAATCTTATTATTCATTCAGAAAATAAAAGGTATTGTTTGAATTATGGCCCAGAGTAAATATAAAATTGATCAGCTCGTATTTTAACCCTACTTTCCCTTTCCTTGGGAAGCGCTGAAGTGAAATGTCATATTTTTATACAGCATTGTTTTAAAAAGTGTTATAACATTTTTTTAAGATGAATCATTGTTTTGAGGGATACAGAAAATTATCAGAATAAATGTCACAGTGCATTAAAAATCCACATGTAAAAATCCTCACAGTTAGATGTTTGCATATTTCTAAATTTGGAATATCTTTAATACACACATGCATGCCCCCCCATATGCGCACGCGTGTGCATGCGCACATGTACACATACACAATGCGTAACCCTTCTGTGTGCTACTTTTTTCTTTAACAAGCACACACCCACATGCCAGCCCACTTTCCTGAGAAGTGACATGAAGTTCGTTACAGCCTTGATGTGGTATCACTGAGCAATTAGGCCCAGGGTTTTAGAAGGTGCACTTTGTCTTTAGGTTCATCCCACAGAGTTAATTAAAAGAGAATTTCCTCTGTAGTACATTGCTCTGAATGTGAGGTTCCTGCTAGTTCATCAGCAGACAGTCAGTGCTCACCTCTGGGGTCCTTCCCAGAATTGCCTTCATTTCAGCACAGTTTTTATTGACCTTGCATGACCTGTTATCTTATCAGCTGCGCTATTAACAAAGTTTAAAATGCAGTTCAAAATTACAGCGTTTCTCTGTTTGACATTCACTATTATCCCAACTAAATTATAGGACACTGGGTGTCCTATAATTGAATTTAGGAATTTAAAATGGTGACTGAAAGTACAAACAATTTGGTTTCCCTGCTGTGTTCTTATCTCTCAAATGTATGTAACATAAATTTTTGTAGTTGTAAATACATAACATCTAAAGATGATTGATTTGAATAGGTGGTTTAAATTTTGGTTAGTAACAATATTCCATAATTTAAAAATATTTTGTAAGACTAAATCGCCTCAAATGATCACAAAGTTTGATATCGAATGTACATGACATTCTCTTGACATCCATCCACTCATGAATAGTGTAAAACATACCAATTTCGTGACTAAGCTTGTGTCTATGCTGTTGGTTGACTGCAGACCTGGTCCTGAGAAGTGTTATGACTAAGGACACTTTCTTACTCGCGTAGCATTTTCCTCCAATTCCAGGAGCGACTGGGTGACGTCATACAAGGTCCGAGTGAGCAACGACAGCCACACGTGGGTAACCATAAAAAATGGCACACGTGACATGGTGAGTGGCCAGCGGAGGGCGACAACACTCCAAATACACGTGACCAAACACTCGGAAGCGCATCATACTTTAAACAGCTGTATATGCCTTTCCTTGGCTTTGCTTTTTAATCAGGCTCAGCAGCAGGTGCTACATTATGGAATGTACCTGACCCTTCTCCCTTAGACATCAGTAGTGGTATACACACCAGGTAACTGTGAGCAGAGTGATTTGATGTTTGCTGATGGCAGACTCTGACTCTGCCCTGTAGTTCTTTGCTGCCAACAGTGAGAAGGAGGTGCCTGTACTAAATAGGCTTCCCGCACCAGTCGTGGCTCGCTACATCCAGGTGAACCCACGCTCATGGTACCCAGGGGGTGGCATCTGCATGCGGCTCGAGATCCTTGGCTGTCCCATGCCAGGTGAAGAGTAGTGCCAGCTTCGACAGTTGCACGTGGTTGGGAAAGTCTCCGTACCCAAGGAGACCTGGTACTGGTCCTGCATGTTTATTTGTCTCTGCAGTACTGGTGCCATTTAAACAACAGGGATCCTGCATAGATTAACTACATCATTCATCAGTCTTTGGACTTTCTGGTGTTTCCCTGTGCATGCAGCTCATTTCATAACCTCTTTATAATTGATGGAAGTCTTGCCATTGGTCTGCCTCAGTGTCAATTCTACCAAATGGTCCTTTTTAAAATGTTTTTTTTTTTTCTTAAAAATGTCTTTTATTACAACCTCTCAGGTTACTGAAACAATCACATTCTCTGTCATATCCCCAAGTTCCATTACTTCCAATGGCTCTGTTGACATTTGTTTGGAGGGACGTTTTCTTGAGCTCGTTCAGTGCTCGGGTAACAGAATAGGTTCTTTAATGTTGAGTGTAACAGGTGTCTGTATCTAGGCTGTCTTCCTGTGTGTGTACCAGCATGTACACTTTAAGCAATCAAAATTGTGATATAAGACATATACACATACACTATTGATAAAGTCCTACACTTATAGTCTTTCAGATAATTTTCCTGTCAAATGTTGCTCTTCAGATCTACATTCAGGTTGTTTGGAGTTGTGTCCAGACGACAAAAGGCAAAAGAAATCAGACATAAAATTGTATTTAACTGACTGAGCTTTAGAGACTGTTGTAACTATCTATAGTGTTTGAGGTGGTTGGTTGCTCAATAGATAGAACACCAGAATGATATACAGAAGTCTCCCAGTTTGAATCCCACTCCTGCCACCAGGTGAAATTTCCTTCTGGATTAATAAAAATTGATAAATTACATTAACGTCAAGTGCATTGGTTCCTAACCTTGGGGTCATGTCCCTACATGCAAATTAGGTCACAAGAAATTGAAAGTAATATGGATGTTAGTAATGTCAAGAGAATAAGATGTTCTGTCATATAATGACCATTATCAATAATCTAAAACAGGAAGGAAGGAAGTATCAATGTTTTGAAACAACTGGAGTTGTGAAAACATTCAGACATCAAAACAGGTTCATGAACCATAAAATGTTTCCCTCTGTTTAACCTGCCCAAAGGCCCTTCTGCATTTTTTTACACATTTTTCCACTTCAGCACCACATAAAAATATCGTTGTTCTTAGTATCCTGACGTTCACTGACATCATTTAGCTTCTGTAGTGTTTGTGTTCCATTGTGGCAGTCGTGTCACCCAGCGGCTTTCAGAGCCAGAAATACGGAAGACAAAAAATGCTGCGTCTTTCAGTTATTTGTGTATGGATGTGAAAATTTCATAGCCCACAGATCTGAGTAAAGTACACCCTTGGATACCATTGGAAATGTGCTTTTTGGTTTTATAACACTGAACGAGCGCCAAACATGTTTTGGCAGATCCAAATAATTATTACCACAGGCGGAATGAGATTACAACCACAGACAATCTGGACTTCAAGCATCACAGCTATAAAGAAATGAGACAGGTATGTAAAACAGTTTAACACTGCAAGTAAACTTAAACCAAAAGAATGAATTTCCCGATTTGAACTAAATCAACTGTTGGCTGTTTAATTACTTGTATCATTTTAATGTCTGAATAACACAATAATCTAAAAGCTGCAATACATCTACAAATGAAAAGATATGTGTAATACTCACATTTCAAACATCTATATACAGTTTATAAAATGCTGATGTCTGTCTGTTATGTGATTACTCATGAATGAATAGGGCTAGATTATTGTCACTGAGAATAATATTAATTTTATAATATTGTCACTGACAATGATCTAGCCCTATTCATTTGAGTAATATTGGTCTTAATCAAAAGCTTATGCCCTGGAAATTCAAAAACTTTTAGGAAGTAGCAACCTGGTGTGCATTTTACTGGTAGGCATGGATTGGCTGTGACACAGACTGGTGTTTCATAGTGGCTGACTGTAGTTGTTCTTTACATGTTGCAAACCAATGAGCCTTTTAAAAGTACCCTGCAACCTGCCCTGAGCACAGCTTTGGAAAAGCCCCCTACTACATTATGGTCTGCCTCTACTGATGAGCAGAGACAGGTCTTTATATAAGAAGAAAAAGTCAGCTAATTAGGTTTTACATTTATTAATGTGGAAAAGTTCGCTAAGCATGAGTTATACAATGTTGATGTCAGTTCACTGCAGTCAGGGTGAGACACTGGTTTGTTCACCGAGCTGAAGCGGTGGTTCTTCACTTCATTACACTAATCCACTTTCTTGGTAAGACATGCAGGTCACGATGACACAGCATTAATCACGCACATGTTTTAGATAAATAACAAATAGTGCATAGCAAATAAGTACATAGAAGAATGGCTACATTAAACAACAAATGGAGAGTCATTAAGTGGCCACAATGTATTGCTAAATCTGATTTTTACAGTTAATCAACTATGTAACTTATTTTTGTCTGTGAATGCTTGAAAATGTAGGAAAATTATGTTAAAAATTATGACTTTTAAAATATTCTTACAAGAAAAAAATGTGTACAGAGCTCCATATCAGTTGTGAGTTAATTTGAAATCTGGATATTTTTATCAATTTTTTTTTGATGTGCATGGCTGAGGACTTTTTGTTTTCATGGGGGGCAGCACCAGTGTTATTCAGTAGAAATGCAAATAGAACTGGAAGATGTCTCTGCTAAATCTAGCCGTACACCAAAGGCTGTTAAAACATGTAGCCACAGGTGGTTGGCATGCAGTAATACCAAGCAGACACAGCACAGAGAAATTCAGAACCATTCTTATTAAACAAGGGCCAGACTAAATGCATATGTTTGAAGTATATCAAATATGGGTAACATAACCTTATGGTTGACCCAAAAATATTTTATGATCACAAGATTTATAGTGAGAAGAAGAAAGGTTTTCAGATTATTACAGCCAGATGACTGTCCCACTCTTTGGAGTGGAGTTTCCATGCTTAACATTTATGCAAGTTTTGATGAAAACCATTTTAACTTGACATTTACTGAAACAAGTAGTTATTGAAATACTATGTATATATAATTTAAACTGCATTATATGACTGAAATCTATGAATTATCAGGGCTTTGCTTAAGTATTCATTTTTTTGCAGTGTCATGCAAGGCACTATAGATTCAATTCAATTCAGTTTATTTTTATATAACGCCTTTTACAATGATGTGCCTCAAAGCACTTTACAGAAGAAATTGCAGATTTTACAAAATGACAGTAATATAAATAAACATGAATAAAGCTAGACATCAGCAAAGGAGAGGAACCAAAAAACTCTGCAGTGTGAAGAAAAAAAACCTCTGGGGGCCCAAGGTTGCCTGGCTGCCACCCCTTCCTGGGTGTGCTAACATTACAGAATAAACAGATTATGACTGAGACTGTGAATAGCGCTATATAGTCCTCCTTTGCTCCAGGTGTTGTAGTAACTCTCAGCAGGCTTATGGTGTCCCTCAGGCGAAGGCCTCATCTGAGGGGGTACACTAGGTGTCAGCAGCTCTAATAAGGCATCCCGCTCAGATGGTGCCCAGGCGGGCACCAGATACACATATAGACAAAGAAAGATTGTAGAGAGGGATTAGTAAATAATATGAACACAAGTAGTCCCATAGCAAAATATCCCAGTTATATTGGCATGCACAGCATGTGCCAGCAGCATTCATTACAGTGAGCTGTGGAAACTGTTGTGGGAAGACTAAATAAAAGTCGGTCTTCAGTCGGGATTTCAAGACTGAGACCAATTCAGCATCCCTTATGTATCTAGGCAGACTACTCAGGAGACTAGGTTCTCTGTAACTAAAAGCTCCAGCACTAGTACTTTTATTTATGTGCATAACGGAAAGAAGTCCTGCCTCTGGGATCATAGGGAATGATTTTGAGTACATGTATTAATCAGCTTAGCTTGATATACTGGTGCTTTGCCTTTGAGTGCCTTATATGTTAACAAGAGCACTTCGAAATTGGTTCTGTAGTTAACAGGAAGCCGGTGGAGTGAGGATAGTACTGGATTTATATGGCCATATGTACTGCTTCCTGTGATAATTCTAGCCGCTGTGTTTTGGAGGCGCTGCAGAGTGTTTAGTGTGTGGTTTGTACTTCCAGAGAATAAAGCATTATAGTAATTAAACCGACTATAAACAAAACTATACTGTAGAAACTGTAGAAACTTTTGATAGAAAATCATGTGTTGTGATAGGAGTCTTTTAAAGCTTTTAGTATCAAAGCCTCTATGTAACAATTACCACTAAGATCTTGTGAGAGTTAGTCCCATCCTAGAGCACATATGAACATGTTGAGGTTTATTTACCAGGCTCTCCACTCTGCTGGGGGTCTTGTCACATGGCACCTATTTCGTATCATTTTTCACAGCTCATGAAGGTAGTCAATGAGATGTGCCCAAACATCACAAGGATTTACAACATTGGAAAGAGCTTCAACGGACTCAAGCTGTATGCTATTGAGATCTCTGACAACCCTGGAGAACATGATCTGGGTAAGGCATGTGAGTGACGTCGCAATGACCAGGGTATAGAGAGCCCAAATGTGAGGTTAGGCAGCATATGCTCAAGTTAACAGCCTGTCTTTCATCTTGCAGTGCTTTGAGATTGTTCATTAAACTATTTTCATCCATGACATGTTAATGTGCTTGATTGGCAGAGCTGTATGATTTTATTGTACCATTGCAGCTTTGTTTGCTGGAGTTGTGCATGTTGTTCTGGAAGGTTCAGAATTTTTTGCCCAGGTGAGCCAGAGTTCCGCTACACTGCTGGTTCCCACGGCAACGAGGTGCTGGGTCGAGAGCTGCTGCTGATGCTGATGCAGTTTATGTGTCAGGAGTACTTGGCCGGTAACCCACGGATACGGCACCTGGTGGAAGAGACCCGCATCCACCTGGTGCCCTCTGTAAACCCTGATGGCTATGAGAAAGTCTTTGAAGTGGTAGGTGCAAATGGTCTCTGCTGCTTTGGCAGTCTGTGTGACCACATGCTGCCCTGGTCCACCTGGGCATAAATGCTATGTGGTGTTATAAGCAAGCCACCTTCTCATTTTCCACTTATTATGTAGATTTCAGTTTGGTCCATATAGTACTGGTATATGTCAGTCTATCATTCCATCTGTTTACTTACTTTGCTAAGAAAAACAAGTGTATATACAGTGCTCTGCAATTGCAAAAGAAATGCCAATGCACACGCACACACACACACACACACACACACACACACACACACACAAACTGATTCTTTGATGATAAATGTCATAGCATATGGACATTTCAAATTCAGAACTTTACAATTGAATAGAAGCATAATGGAATAGTTGGAAAATGTTAGTATAAATCATTGTCTTACTGTTTTTAATGGGTCCACATAACAGGGATCCGAGCTGGGTGGCTGGTCCCTTGGCCGTTGGAGTCAGGATGGCCATGACATTCATCACAACTTCCCTGACCTGAATTCCATTCTCTGGGAGGCAGAGGCCAGAAAGTGGGTTCCCAGGAAAGTGCTGAACCACCACCTGCCCATCCCAGAGTGGTATTTCTCTAAAAATGGCACGGTTAGTTGCAGAGGACAAGAAGTACCAGCAGCGGGATTTAAGTGTTTAAGTGTGATGCAGAAAGAGAAGGCCAAAACACAGATGGTTTTTCCTTTGGTGTCACGGTCTTGCCATCAGTGTCCAGGAAATGGCTTTTTCTTTAAGCAAAACATGTCCAGGAAATGCTATCAAAGTGCTTTCATTTGTTCAGAAATGGCTTTTTTAAGACACTGTTTGGAAGAGTCAAAGAATATGATTCATCCTCCACAGCAACAGCTGGTCCATTAGCATTTTAAATTAAATTCCCATTGGAAGCACCTCTAGAAACCAGGCTGGTTTTGAGTCACATTGCTGCTATGTATTATTAATTGCGGCATGATCTTTTACGTTGTCTTTGCTCGGACAGGTTGCCGTGGAGACACGGGCGCTAATCTCCTGGATGGAGAAGATCCCCTTTGTGCTTGGTGGGAACCTGCAGGGGGGTGAGCTGGTGGTGACCCTACCCTATGACAAGGCCCGTGCCCAGTGGAAGGCTCAGGAGCCAAACGCCACGCCCGACGACCCCGTTTTCCGCTGGCTGGCTTTAGCCTATGCCTCCACGCATCGCCTAATAATGGATGCCAGCCGCCGGGTATGCCACACTGAGGACTTTGCCAGGGAGGATGGAACCATCAACGGGGCCACCTGGCACACTGCTGCTGGAAGTCAGTTCATCTGCTGACATTAATGCGTCTTCAGTTGTATGTTTCACTCCCAGAACGGAAAACTGAACTTGCCACTTCATTTAACTTTTCCTCCACCTCTCCTCTCTTCACTTATCAACTCCCTGTATTTTTTCTCCAGTTCCCTCAGAAATAGAAATAAACACAAATTCAGTATTTCAATTCATTTCAAACTCAAAGGTCCACTGTAAATCACCTTTAGCTAATTTGCATGAAGGAATAAAGAGAAAATATGTAGTATGATATATGTACTTTTCCAGCACCCCAAAGACTGACACTGGCTCATCTTTTGTTCTCAGGACATATGTCTTTTTAACAAATATTAGCTTCCAGAGACATTATGGCAGAGACTTCTGAGTTTGACAGATAGTACCGTTGTAAAAACGGACAGGTAAAACGTTGTCTTGGCAGGTATGAATGACTTCAGTTACCTGCACACCAACTGCTTTGAGCTGTCCATGTACGTGGGCTGTGACAAATTCCCACATGAGAGCGAGCTGGCAGAAGAGTGGGAGAACAACCGTGAGTCGCTGCTTGTCTTTATGGAGCAGGTGAGGGGACAAGCCGCTGACACGCACACGCACATGCAGGTTGTGCTGACAAGTAATAAAGTCTCACACTGAGCAAGACGAGAAGCTAATTATTTTATTTAAACAAAAGCACTTTATCAGCCCAAGAGGGAAATTACTTTTCTGCACTTAAGCCCCCTGAGGGCAGGAGTGAGCAGCTAACCACATGCGGTGCCCGGGGAGCTAGCACTGAGTGTCTTGCTAAAGGACACACATGGCTAGACTGAAATTTGAACGCCGAGACTTCCACACTGCAGCCTAATGGTCTACCCACTGAGCCTCTAGGCTGCTAATTAATAATGTGAGGCATGTTCTGGTTCAGATATTGAGAGAAGACATGCTTTACAATGTAAGCAGCTCTTTTGGCATTCACAGAATATCAGTGAAATGTGATTAGAGGCCGTATGACTCATGACAAGCTGCAGAAGAGGAGGAAGTTTATTCCTCCCCCTGGGGCCAGCAGCAGAACTGAACAGCCTGACTTTAGGTTATTTGCCCAGGAGACTTGAGCCCACATCCCTGACCCTGGGGCCAGCAGCCCAGCCTGTCGGCTCTCTGTTGGGGGGATATTAGCTCACATCCCTTGCTCTGGGGCTGGCTGTGGAGCTCAGCATCTCAACCTGTGGACTCCCTGTCTGGGGGATGTGAGCCCGCTTCCCTGGCCCAGGGACCGGCAGTGGAGCTCAGCAACTCAGCCTATGGGCTCTCTGTCTGGGGGATGTGAGCCCACATCCCTGGCCTAGGGACTGGCAGTGGAGCTCAGCAGCCCAGCCTGTGGGCTCTCTGTCTGGGGGATGTGAGCCCACACCCCCGGCCCAGGGACTGGCAGTGGAGCTCAGCAGCTCAGCCTATGGGCTCTCTGTCTTGGCCCTGCTTCCTGTGTTCACTCTACACTGTCCTGGAGAACAAGCTCACCACAGCAGTTCATCTCTGCAAAGTCAAATGTGATTATATATCTACCCTGGGGAATGTAATCAGGAGTGAATTATGAATTTTAATTAAAGGAGATACTAGTGAAGAGTAGACGCCTGATGAGTTATGAGATGTACTCCCTGATACCTTTGAAGAATGTGCGGGTATATACTTATTGTGTGTGTATCTATGTATCAGGATTTAAATTCTAGTGTAATACGATTTAAACATTTTTGATTCAAACAACAGAGAATTGCAATGATATGAATGGTTGGTTGAGCTGTGAATACTCTCAGAATGTAGGGAATAATGATCTCATGGTCGTAGCTTCCTTAGGCGATGTGCAATCTGAACTCTTCATTTCCCCAGACAGACATAGGCACTGGTTACCCTGCATATAGTGACAACCAGAGTAATTAATTTAATTTGCATATATGTATAATATATATATATATATATATATATATATATATACCTCTGGTTGAGGAGTGAAGCCAAAGGCAAACCAAGCATCCTGGATTTTGTTGAACCTACCCAAAATAAGTAGTAAACTGTGCCTTTTCTTCCGTGCAGGTGCATCGTGGGATTAAAGGTGTGGTAAGGGACTTTCAGGGCAGGGGCATTGCCAACGCCATCATCTCTGTGGAGGGAATCAATCACGATATTCGTTCAGGTACTGAACAGAAAAACTATCAGTTTTCTGCTTCAAAAACTGAGATCATTTACCATATTGAGAAACAGGTGTTCCGGGAAGAACTGTAACTCTCTTTGCGCCGTGCCTTCCAAGGAATCTACAGATCTGACAACTGGCATGATATAGCTTCACGCGCTTTTAAAATACTTCATGTTAAATAGGTTTATTTTTTACATATTATGAAATGTAATATGCCAATTTAATTTCACCACAGAATGACATGCTGGGACTCTTTAGGCTTTAATCCCAGTAATTTGCGTTGCATTTTTATTTTTCGTGTTTTTTTTTTTTTTTTTTTTTTTTTTTAAAGAAATTTTTTATTAGCATCTTCTTTGTGCTGACGTTTTGACCTGTCTGATTTATATGGGTTTTCCGTTTGCATGACCATCATCCAGAGAAGGTTTACGTGCAAAATACTGTAAGTTTCTCATATAACTGTAAGTTTTGGTGGGAATTTCTCCACTTCCTCTACCTTACGAAATTAATTTATTCATCTTCTAGACCGAAAGGCTCTTGTAGTTTGATCCATGTGATCCTGTTCTTTGTCTTCAAAAAGACATCTTTTATTTCTCTTTTCTTTAAAACACTGTCTACTGAGCCACTAAGCCAGTGACACTAAAGACGTTTGTGTGACATTTATCGGATTGTCATCCATCAGTCTTACTAGTGATTTTTATCACCAGTAATGAATGAGATAGAGTACAATTATGTTCGCATAGATGACAGACAGAATGAGAGTCCAGATTTATTAGCTTGACTCTCTAAGAAATTAAAGGCACTACAAATGACACAAGTGACATTTCATCACTTGAATTGAGATGAACCTTTAGATGCCATGTCAGAGATACATCCGTTATTATTACTGTGGACCTGATGAGTTTGGTTCATAACTTTAGAAGACAATATGTAAACTGTAGGCCTTCCCAGACAGGGTGGGGCCACATGCTCCGGAGGGGTATGAACTGATACTCTGGGTCTCTTTGATAGGTGAGCTTTCATCAGATTTTATTTCTAATTTAGGAGAAGGTATCCTCATTGGATTAATCCCCAATACACACACACACATGCACACACACATACTATGAGTTTGTGAAGCAACAGTCCTGACTGTCCACTTGATAGCCAGCTCCACGGCTTGGCAGCATGCTTCCTGTTCTCTCTACCACTTGTGAGCTTCGTGCCTACGCAGCGTTTCAGCTTCGGGTAGACAAAGCCAGCATACTCTACCATGACTGTACTGTGAGCTGTTCTGAAGCAGCAATGCTGGGGTCAAGGGGAGGGGGAGGGGTTTGCTCTGGTAAGTCATTAAAAAAAGTCAAGTCACTTTGACATCCAGCTGTTCAGAGTCTAAGAGCTACATTTGGTATGGTTAATCATGATTATACTCACCATTATGAGGAATATAAATGCTTATCCTTATCTTCATATTTCATCCACAGCAAGAAAGCATGCAAAATTTTAATTATTTAAAAGGTTGAAATAGTACAATTCTAAATTTTTAAACAAGGCACTGTAATAGAGCAGTAAGTACAGCAGTGTAAAAGGACCCAGGTTCAGATCTCAGGAGGGTATCTCAGTTGTACCTTTGAATTAGGACCTATATAGTTTTTTTTTTCCATGATGTTTAGAAAGCAATCCAGTTCATTTGCCTTGTAGTAAATGTCCAAATCAAGTACGTACTTTCTAAGCTATTTGACCGGTTGCCATCGTGTGACTTGGTTGTCTGCTTATTGAACTCGTAACTATGGAATTTCCTCCGTAAACGTTCTAAAGGCAGGAGACTGTTGGTGTAATGGCTGGTGTACAGAGTGTGGCTGTAAAGCACAGAATGTAACCAATAAAAACAAATATAAAGAAACTCAATCCACAGTTAATGTGGGCTCTGATCCATCATATTCAAAGTACAGCCAGAGCCATCATACTCCATGTAAAAGCCGGTATTAGAAAAAAAAGGAGTAAACATTTTAACAGTTTGGTACAATATTGCATTTGTGCATACTGTCAAAGAAGTAAATGCATAGGTTTATACGATATGTGTGAGCATATGGGTGTATTTACAAATATGTACGTTTGGTTTCAGCGGCAGACGGTGACTACTGGAGACTTTTAAACCCTGGAGAGTACAATGTCACAGCAAAAGCTGAAGGCTATATCCCCATGAACAGGGTGTGTGAAGTGGACTACGAGATGGGTGCCACCAGGTGTGACTTCATTCTCAGTCGCACAAACCTGTCGCGTATCAAGGAGATTATGGAGAAGTTTGGCAAGCAGCCCATCAGTGCTCCCCTCAGTCCATTGCAGCGGCGCATTCGACAAAGACGGCTTCGGACATAGGGATGCAGAGCAGCTTTGAGGGCCGACTGATAATAAACCCTGGGTTTAATGCTTAGAGATGAGGTGTAGCGGAATAAAAATTGGAATTACTTCATCCACGTTTTTTTATGCTATGTTAATTGTAAAGGAAATAGAAATGACTTCTTAGAAGTTTTTCAATGATAGAATAGATATTTGCACATCAAACACAAAAAAACTATATCACCCACTACACTAGCTAGCCCCAAAAAGTTTAGCTGTTTTAGAGGTGGAGGATCTACCTAAACAGTTAAATGCAGTCTGTCATTAAAGGTCCAACTATCCAACAGTCAAGTCAAGCAATGTTTGATATAGTTTTTGTATACCATATTCCAACTCACTGTCCATATATTATAAAAATATCAACATGGAAATTATTTTTCTACAGCATTTGTTCCTGCAGTATAACTGCTCAAAGTGCCACTTATATAGATAGGCACAGTATGGTTATGATACTACACTTAGTACTCAGTGTGTGTCTACAGTGTCTAGGAGAGAGGTTACCAAGAAGCCCTCGCTGACATGAAGGCAGGCGAGATGTCAACAATGACTTCTCATCAAAATGTCACGTCAGAAAAGAATACCTTCTGACACCTTGCTTATTTTTCAGTGCAGTTTAAATACATTCTAACAATTTCAAAATGCCACTTACACTTTGTCAGTCAAATAAGTATTCTTATCTTGTTTTATTAAGCTTCAGCCTTTACTTTTTTTTAACAAAGCCAGATCTCCTACAAAATTTGATAGTCTGAGAACCACATGGAGAAAGCTGGGAAATGTACTAACCAAGCTCTTTGGAACATCTCCTGTACATGTACATACACTTGTACGTGTGTTTCTTTTATAAAGTCTTACATATCACACGTGCACTTTAATTTCTGAAAATATGGCTCAGATATTTAACTGTAATGATATAATAAAACCTACATTTGCAACACCAGGTGTATTTTTTACCTATTCGTGTTTCTGTGACAGGATATGTACTATTTTAGTTGTGCTTAGTGCATCAAATGGAAAAACACTAAAGTACTCTAAAGTAACGATATGGATTACTACTGTTTAATGTATAATTATAAGATGGATTGCTACACAATAATTGGGACGTGTAATAATATGGAAATTAGAATATGAGATTTATTCATGTGTCTCAGTTTGCTTTAGCCTTTGCCAGCTTTGCTGTCTCTCTCTGTAAAAAGTGTGTTAATTGCCTGCAATCCATTGCTTCTCTGTAGTTCACAGAACAAGCTTTCTCCTCATTCTTACTGACCCCACAGTTATAGGGGTCCTTCTCACTCCCACCCTTCCCCCACCAAACTTTAATTTTCTTCCTCACAATCTTTCCCAAAGTTCCTTAAATGCTTGTCTAAGACTTCACCACTGGATCAGCACAGCGTGAAATTATGCATATGAAACAGACCCTAACCAATTATCCCTTGTCAGACTGCTGGATGTTTAAAGGCCAACAACTATGGAGACCATACAATGTAGAACCAGTATACATCATATCAGTTTGAAATGCACCATTAATACTGCATACTGTTTAAAATAATCACAGGATCTTCAATTAATGCAGCTGAAGGGTTATCTGTGCATTTCAGTATTTTTAAACTTCATTAGATGTCTATATGATTATCAGTCTCCTGTTTCCTTTGTGTTGTCTGGCTGGAGTAGCCACCTGATGGTTTTACAAATTAATGACCCACATGAGCTGATGTGCTCAAAATTATTATTTATTTATGCTTTTATTCTACAATAACAGAGACTCATAAATGAAAACTCCCAAGCAAATCCGATAAACCAACACACTCACTTTCCTGTTTGGACAGATGAGAAGTTCTGCATGGCACATTCTTCTCACAAGCCAGCAGTTCTGCCGCATGACTCAACGAAGCCTGGATAATTGAGGTGTTGACATAGTCATAGTGTTGATTCTCATTTCTGCAGCTCATATGAAACACATCAAACACGGAACACGAATGAATGAAGACCAAATCGTGTTCTTCCATATCAGTAATAACATGCAGATGTACGACAGACGGGAGGACGCCTCACCTCAATGACAGTTCAAAAAAGAGCTGTGTCCGAAGTTTGTTGAGCACCCAAAGCACTCGTGCGTCTACCTGAACGTGAAAACTTCCCTGACTAAAATGAGAGATTTACCTATAAATGTGGCCTTACTCTTTCATGCATATTCCTGCCCTGTGATCACAGACACGGAGTACATGAAGATTATTCCTACTCTGCGTTCACTGCGACCATTTCAAATGGTGAACAGAATGAAAAAGTGGAACAGCATGGGCCTTAAGTGCATTATATATTATCTGTATTATCTGCTAACCCCTCTCTAAACTCTCTCCTCGTGCATGTGGTTACCCGGTGCCTGCCTGGGCACTATCTGAGCGGGATGCCTTCGTAGAGCGGCTGACTACAAACGTATCTGCTTGGACGAAGCTCCACCAGAGGGACACCGAAGGCCTATGAGATCGGCTTCAGCACCAGGAGCAAAGGAGGACTTA